>APFE030773781.1:0-12400 GCA_000404065.3 Pinus taeda
ACTTGTTTAAAGCACTCTTATTTGCAAAAATTCCACGAGCCCTCTATTTTTGCAACGATCTCTGTTTCTTGGCTGCAAATTCGTTTATCTCATTTTGTGTTTCATAATAAATTTAATAAAAAAAATTAATAATAATAATAAAGTTGAATTCCCTAAAGAGTTTAATTTGGCAAACCTTAAAAATGTAAAGTAAATATGAGTATACATTCAAACTGAGGTTATTTACACTTTTGCAGCTGCAAAGTTGACGTTACCAATTTACACAAAATTATAATGATAATAGTGGAAATCAACACCTAACCTACAAATTATTACTGTATTAGTCAGAATCAAATTCTGATTGATTCTTCTGAACATAATGATAAAATTAAAAATATATAATATATATTATATATATAATTATTATAAACCAACACAAAATAATAATAATATAACTTACCATAAAAATCACTTAAGATAATAAAAATTTTAAATTTTAAATATTTTATTTATACAATAACTACTATATGTCCATTCATACATTCAAGACATGATATCTCAAAATATTAAATAAATTTATAAGTGCACCTTCGTATAGTGCTGACAATATTATGAAAATAAACTAGACACCAAATTGGTGTATGAGACCTTTTTGTTAGGCAATATCATGGAAACAAACTAGACACAAAATTGGTGTATGAGACCCTTTTGTTTGTGGGACAAGGGACCCACCTCGGTGTATGAGACCTTTTTGTTTGTGGGACAAGGGGCCCACCCCCGTGCAGCACCAGACACCAAATTGGTGTATGAGACCCCTTTGTTTGTTTGTGAGACCCGAGAGACCAAATCGGTGTATGAGACCCTTTTGTTTGTGGGACAAGGGGCCCACCTCCGTGCAGCGCCAGACACCAAATTGGTGTATGAGACCCCTTTGTTTGTGGGACAAGGGACCCACCTCCGCGCAATAATTTCACTGCTAAGTCTACGAAGGCATACATACTCTACCCCCCTCTGGTTTTGAACCTGTGACCTCTTATGAGGAAACACATGCTCTTAACCATTAGGCTCATTCAAGTTGTATTATATAATTAGTTCTAGGTTAAAATAAGTTCATGGTGGAAACTTGAATGCCCTGCCCCAATGCACCACACATGTCCCTCGGTCCACTACAATCACCCATCTGCAGCGAAGATTATAAGGCCCAACATAATGTCATTCTTCATTTAAATCCTAGAGGGAGCACGCAGTCACAATTCTGCTATCTCGATTAGAGGGGTAGACCTCGGCAAGGAGGCAAGGGCAGGGACAGTGGCAGACCTCCTCTTAGTTCTTCTGATGTTATCATCTCTTTTTTGCTCTTATGTTTTTTTTTACGACTCATCTAGTTTCTTTCACAAGGGCAGATGGAACTTCTGGCTCTCTAACTGTTGGCTTTTTTGTGTTTTTGGTTTAAACTAGCAATTTCATGGAACAATCTCTACAGTTATGTAAACTATGTAAATTTCTTTTAAAAAAGGAATTGAAAAAAAAGAAATTAATATTAATGTGGTCAAAGGATCTTAGCTTGAGTGGTTCAATGAACAATTTGTTTCCCTAGATTTAAGTCTTTGAAGATATGTTTTTCAACTTGTGGTTCACTGTCACTAAGTGACCACTACATCAACGGGTAATAATCGGGGCAGATCCACCGGAAGGGATCTACCAACCAACTTATCTCAACAAGCCTAATCGGCCTAACACCAAGGGCGTCGGGGAGATTTGACCCTCAGACCTCCCAATTGGCAAGATATTTAGCAACGGGAACTTGACAAATTGAGTTATCCCCTAAGGCTAATCTTTGAAGATATGTTGTAATTAGCTTGTTGGTATTTATGAAATAATAATAGTGACAGTAAATCTCTCATCATAAAATGTAATTTATTTTTAAGCAAAATGAGTTGTCGCATAAATGCGGAGTTGTTATCAAAAAAGTGTTAAATAACATTAAAATTAAAATTAAATCACTTACACTTTAAAAAAATACAAAAAAGATATCAAATAAATAAAATTAAAAAATAAAAGTAAATTTAAAATAAATTAAAGGAAAAAATAGAAATTTGACTTGAAAATAAATGCCAATCATATCATTTAATTGAATAAAAATTATATATATATATAATATATATATATAATATATTATATATAAATAGTATATATATTATATACAATTTTTATTAGAATAAAAATTATAAACATATACAAATTTACTTATAAAAATATATATAAAATAAATTTTAATTTTAAGTTAAAACTAAATAAAATAAAATAAAAATGTTTGTTTATGATTAATATTAATAATAATAGTTTATTTTTTATTAAAGTATATCATCTTAACTTTAATAATTTATATTTATATTTTTAAGTTAAAATTAAAAATCTCAAACCAAACAATTATCAGAAAATAAATTGGTATTGGCTTCTTGTAAAGATTGAGAAGTGTTTAAAATCATGGAGTTTTAGATGGCTATCTCGAGTGGGTGAGCTAATTCTCACCAAATCAGTCCTTGAAGCAATCCTTGTTTTATGGTCCTCACTTTCATGGATAGCATAGGGTATTCTTACAAATATAAGCAAATTTTGTTCCATCTACCTGTGGGCTAGCAAAAATGAGGGCATAATATTTGCTTACGTCAAATGGGACCGGATTTCATTGCCCAAAGAATGGGGGATTGGGGGCTAAAAAATATCCAACTCTTTGCTAAAGCCCTCGCTGCAAAGGTTGGATGGCACTTGATCTCTTCTCAAAATCTATGACTAAAGTAGGTCATTCGGAAGTACATTCGCCCCCTATCCATAGTGGACTAGATCAAATTATCAAACAAGAACATAGCAAACATTTCAGTTATCCGGAAGGTGGTTATTCATTCCTTCAATGTGATTAAAAGGGGCCTGGTCTGGAAGATTGGAAATGGTGAGCAGGTGTGTATTGATGAGGACCCATGGGTGGGATGCAATGAAAGCTACAAGTTGTCCCCAGATCTTGTGGCTTACTTGCATTCTATTGGATGAAATTCTCTAGCATAGGGGGCATATCATAGAAGATCCTCCATTTGGGTACAAGGTTAGCAAACTCCACACCAGCTTTAACTCACTGAGGTTTTCTAGGATTAATGACGCCAGTACACAAATAACTTAAACTCTTCCCACATTCGGATTAGGAAAAGAGAGGATTCCTTAGACTATGCACATGTTGCAGATGGAATCTACTCTCCTAAGGTTGGATATGTTTTCCTTGTTGACAATAGAAGGCCTAAGCTTTTATCATGGTGGTGGAAACGGTTGTGGAAAGTGACATGCCCAACAAAATCTCACCTCTTTGAATGGTGTATTTTGGAGAATAAAGTCCCTATATGTGACAATTTATGTAAGAGAATTTTATAGGCCCCAATTGGTGCCCCTTATGTAAGAATGTGGAAGAAACTGCAAACCATTTATTTTTATCCTACCCCTTTGCACAAGTTGTATGGGCTACTACGAGAATCACTCTAAACATCACTCAGGGATGGCAGGGAGTGTCTTATTCAAACACATGGGAAATATGGTGGAAAATATATGCCCAAAAAATTACAAGTGTCTGCCCCTCATCCTTTCTTAGGGGTTTTGTAACCCTAGAGGTACATTGTAATTGACTTGTTGGCATTTATGAAATAATAATAGTAGTGGCAAATCTCTCATCATAAAATGTAACTTATTTTTAAGTAAAATGAATGCGCATCAGGTGCTCTCTAACATTAAAATTACAGAAAATAACTTACACTAAAAAATACAACTAAAAATTCAAATAAATAAAAAAATCAACTAAGATTTCCAAATAAAAAATAAATATATAAGTAAACTTTTAAAATTAAATTTAAAAAAATAATCTATATATATATATATATATATATATATAATATATAAATATATATATAAAAAGAATAATAAATAAATAAAAATATTATAAAAATATATGTATTTATTACTAAATAAAAAAGTTACTTATAAAATATAATATACTTCACTTAAATTTTAATTTTAAGTTAAAACTAAATAAAAACAAATAAAAAAGTTATTTTATGAATAATATATAATAATTTTATTTTTATTATAGTATATCATCTTAACACAATAATTTTTATTTATATTTTTAAGTTAGAATTAAAAATCTCAAACTAAATAATTATCGAAAAATAAATTGGTGTTGGCTTCTTGCAACGATTGAGAAGCGCTTAAAATCGTGGAGTTTTAGATGGCTATCTCGAGTGGGTCTGTTAATTCTCACCAAATTCGTCCTTGAAGCAATCTTTGTTTTATGGTCCTCACTTTCATGGATCCCGAAAGGTATTCTTACAAATATAAGCAAAATTTGTTCCATCTACTTGTGGGCTAGTAAAAAGCAGGGCATAATATTTTCTTAGGTCAAATGGGACCAGATTTCGTTGCCTAAAGAATGGGGAGGTCGGGGGCTAAAAAATATCCACCTCTTTTCTAAAGCTCTCGCTGCAAAGGTTAGATCGCGCTTGATCTCTTCTTAGAGTCTATGGACTAAAGTAGTTCATAGGAAGTACATTCGCCACATATCCATTGTGGACTAGATCATATTTCGAAACAAGAACAGAGCAAACATTTCGGTTATCCGGAAGGTGGTTATTCATTCCTTCAATGTGATTAAAAGGGGCCTGGTCTGGAAGATTGGAAATGGTGAGCAGGTGTGTATTGATGAGAACCCCTGGTTGGGATGCAATGAACACTATAATTTGTCCCCATATCTTGTGGCCTACTTGCATTCTATTGGATGAAATTCTCTAGCACAGTGGGCAGATAATGGAAGATGCTCCATTTGGGTACAGGGCTAGCAAGCTCCACACCAGCTTTAACTCCCTCAGGTTTTATGGGATTAATGACATAAGTACACAAATAACTTAAACTCTTCCCACGTTAATCTACTCTCCTAAGGTTGGATATGTTTTCCTTATTGACAATAAAAGGCCTAAGATTTTATCATGGTGGTGGAAATGTTGTGGAAAGTGACATGGCCAGCGAAATCTCACCTCTTTGAATGGTGTATTTTGGAGAATAAAGTCCCTATAGGTGACAATTTATGTAAGAGAAGTTTTCTAGGCCCCAAATGGTGCCCCTTATGTAAGAATGTAGAAGAAACTGTAAACTATTTATTTGTATCCTACCCCTTTGCACAAGTTGTATGGGATACTACCAGAATCACTCTAAACATCACTCTAGCATGGCAGGGAGTGTCTTATTCAAACACATGGGAAATATGGTGGAAAAATATATGCCCAAAAACATACAAGTGTCTGCCCCTCATCCTTTCTTGGGGGATATGGCTTGCAAGAAATGAGGAAGTCTTTCAGGGTCAGTCAAACATCCTGAACTGCATGGTTGCACAAGCCATTGCAATATTCTCCATGTCGGAAATCTCAGACTCTTCCCCCAAAACATGTATCTTTGTTGAAGAATCGATGGATCAATCTTATTTGTGGGCCTATTTTGACAATGTGTTGCTTGAAAATGATACTTGTGGTGGGGAAGTTGTGTTATATACCTCCCAAAATCATTTCTACAAGTTGAAAAGTGGTTTGGGCCCTGGCACAAATAGTTTCTCAAAACTCATGATTCTTAAGTTACTTCTTTTGTTTTTCCATTGAGCTAGATGTTCACAGAATACAAATCTTCCATGATTCGATGAATGTTGTAAATTGGTTCAATAACACTGTGAGATGTCACAAGCACGCAGTATATCAAATTATTGAGGAAATTCATCTTTTAAAACAATCTTTTGATTGTTTCATGTTGCCATATTTACAAAGAAAGGAACACAAGCATTGACACCCTATCTAAAGAAGGCATTGCTCAAGCTATGGGACGATGGCAGATCTTAGATTATTTAAATGGATAGGAACATGTTTCTTATCATCGACCCTTCATGGAGGGCACACTATAGGATTCATGATTTTACAGCTAGCTCTCCTAATATAGTTTTTTTTTTTTTACTTTTTGTATAGATGTATATATGAACTTACATGCCTCATATGACAAAATTTTGTCCATATTTTGACAGATCTTCATTGGCCTCTTGGGTTGATGGTTATTTCTTAGAGTGCAGATGATGCACATACAAAATGGATTTTTTTGTTTTTATTAAATGAAAGTTACAATTTTTTCTATGGGACAAAAAAAAAAGTTAGAATTAAAAGTAAAAATAAAAAATTGTTAATTTTACAATATGTCAATAATAATAATAAAATATATAATACTAATATGATGATTAAATTTTTTTTATTATGAACATAGATACATTTTAAACCCTAGATTTATCAAGTGCCTTAGAGGCGTGAAATCTCTCTAAGTGCAAACTTTTTTATGAGTACAGAACTTGAAGAAAAGTGTACACCTCAAGAGATATGATACTTTCAGCACTTGATGATTCAAGGTTATGATGGATCTATGCTAGTTTATTAAAATATAATTTATGATAATATATTAAAAATGATTTATGTGAATTCTCTTAAGAATGACTGTAAATTTCAAAGAATTAATTATTAAGAGTGCTATGATACAAACATGAAGATGGACAAAAGAAATATCCCTATATATTTTATTGATTTGAAAAAAAAATTAACATTTATTTAAAGTCAAATCAAGATATATTGATGTGTCATTTTCTAATGCCATGTTTAAAAACAATTTTGAACATCTGTTCATAATCAAATCAAGATATATTGATGCTTTCATTTTTCAATACAATGTAATTATATTTTTTTTATTTTAATGCCAAGGGTACATCCATCTTAAACTTGTACCTATCAGGGAATGAATTGACTCTTTGTTTGATCTAAAACAACACAAGGGACACAAACTTAAAGCACAAGTGAGAGTCACAGCTAGGGCCAGAGACCCTCCACCAAGAGGGTGACGAAAAAAAGGCTTCCAAATAAAAGAGGGGTGGAAGACAGAGTTCAAAATTGCCCAAAGTTGATGTGGAAAAACAAGAACCTGGGGGGGATAAAATGAAAAGAAATGAGGAAACAAAGGAGAGAGAGGCCTAAGCAAAAAACTAGACTTTAAGAAGAAGTTGAGACTAGCATCAAGAAAAGAATAGGCATATACCTTGACAAAGTGAAACAAACTAATGGCCATGAAAGAGCTAAGGAACCTCCATTTTCACACTATATCTACAAAAAAAAATCAAAGTTGAATGCCAACTCAATAGAAAAGGATGGCATGTCCAACCTTATATAACCAAACTTAACCACAAACTAAAATGACACATCAAAACGAGAAAGAGATGTGAGAGATTATAACACTAGCTTCCTCTTTAGACACTTCGAGAAGAGGAAGGACTACCACATCATTTTTCTAGGAGGTAGAGTTATAATTCATACTATACTTCTAGTGACCACTCCTTTGAATTAAGAGACCAACCTCAACCATGATATCATTGTACTCAATGTACCTAACCTTATGCAGATAACACTCAAAACTCAGTGTGGTAAGATAGTGCTCACTAGAGTTATGATAAAGGCAAGTTAATACTTGGCAAATGATGGCCATGTGTGATACCTCCCTTATCCTACATTTATGCCACTTAGAGGGAACGTTCGACCTCGAATGTCTTACCATTTGACAACCCATAATTGGACATTTTAATTTTTCTTTGTCACTCAGAAACATAAATTTAAATGCACAATTAAAGCTACTTTTATTTCTTTTAAAATTAATTCTTTATTATTATTATTAATATTATTATATGAGAAAATAATTTTCCACGGGGCGTAGAATTTACAGTGGTGGGATGTATTGTTAAGTCACTTTGTGTTGTGAAGGCCATCATTTTGAAACTTTGTGGGCAAAAATCTAGCCATGTTAAGGGCTAGTGTAGCTCACGTCGAGTGCGATCCCAAGTGATTTGACGACTCAAATGCCCTTGGTTTTAATGTCATGGGATAACATGTACAACAATTTAGGCACTAAATGGTTAGAAAAAATAGTGATAAAAAAAAATATTAATTAATTAATTAAAAAAAAAAAAAAAAAAAAAAAAAAAAAAAAAAAAAAAAAAAAAAAAAAAAAAAAAATTATATATATGTGTGTGTGTGTGTGTGTGTGTGTGTGAATTATCAATGAAATTAGAGAAACATATTAGTTGACAAAACAAACAAAAAATTACAAAAATTACTCTCTTGATAATCAAGATCACAAGGTGAAGTGCTTTGTCACTTAAACTTGACAACAAAACATAAATAATTACACACGTACATGTCTACATCACATCAAATAAATAATTATGTATTTATATATGTACATAACAATATCTAAAGAAAAAAAAATCCAAATAGAAAGGAACTTTATGAAAGCATGGTAAGGAATTGCTCTGCAACCCTAATGGTCACGCAGCCATGAGCTAGGTGATGCAGAAAAAATAGCAAGAGACATAGTTGACGAAAGACACTGGTACTGAGATCTAACAGCAATGATAGAGGAAGGGAGGAGGGGAGAGATCCCCTCCTCTCGAGATGCAGTGGCAGGAGAAGGACAGAGCAACGGCAACCAGGCGGAAGAAACAAGAAAACCGGGACCAGTCATGGGAGCACGATGGCGGGCTCGTAGCAAAGGAAGGTGTCTACCATGTGCTACGGAGAAACCAAGATTTATCATCCCAATGAATAAACTGGAGTGCTATAGGAGCTACATGAAAGATCATGCACTAATATGCAAATTCATCGTAGTATGGCCAGCAGAAAAGGACCTCACCAAATGGATCCAGCAAAAGTGGCAACTCCGAGACCACATTGAACTGAAGCTAGGAGCATGCAGATTCTTCACGGTAATTTTCTCGAACCTGCAAGATAAAGAAAAAGTGTTTGAAAATGGTCCATATTTCCATTATAATGCGGGATTGTTTATGAGATATTGGGAGGAATGTTATAACCCAGATAAGGAAAAATTCTTAGCAGCACTAGTATGGGTAAGACTATTTGGACTTCCAATGGACTTCTGGGATCTAGAAATCCTAGAAGGAATATGAAACACTATAGGAAGCTTTGTTAAAATAGTAGAAACTACAAAAAAGGGAAGATACACCTCATACGCAAGAATCTGTGTCTGCATGAACATAGCTGACCTGATTCCAGACACAGTCGAGTTAGAATATCATGAGGAAGTATGGAAACAAACCCTGGATTACGAGCACATTCCTTTCAGATGTATAAGATGCCATGAGTATGGCTATCTATTCAAGGAATGCCCGCTCAACATAAAAGAAGAGGAAAGAAGAAACAAACCACAGAGGAAAAATCAAGATGACAAGGAAGGGTTTCAGGAGGTAAAAAATAAAAGAAGACACACAAAGGAAAATCCCAAAGAAACATTGAAAGAACAACAAATCAAGACAAGTTATAGAAATAGCTTTGAAATCCTTCAAGAAGAGGAGGAAGAAAATGAGACTCAAACAATCGATTATCAGGGAGAAAAAGAAAAAGAAAACAGCACAAATCAGGGTACATCACACATCAAGCAGAAAGCTCAAGGAGAACCATCAAGTAAAGAGGACAAGGAAACAGGGGAGAAAATGGAAAATACAGTGATGGAAATTGATACAAGCAGGGGAGAAGAATTAATTTCAAAAGATGAAGTACTACGGAAACTCCTAGAGGAATGGAAACACCTGGATGAAAGATTCATCCCAAAAGAGCAGAAAAAACTATATAGAGAGACCTTCCAACAATACCAAGAAAAAAAGAGCAAAGGAAAGTTGGAAATGGTAGAACAATTAGGCCTCCAACAAGACAATACTCAGGACCTTCAAAGCAAAACAAAAAGAGGGAAGAAAAGAGGCATAAGGAATATACAGGAATCAATACAACTCATGGGTGAAATGCTAGTGAATATTGGACGAGTAGTTCCGCTCTCCGCGGTATTCCACCAAACCAACCCAACCACCTCATGATAGTCACATCCTGGAATATAAGGGGCCTGAACAGTCAAGGCAAACAGAGACACTTAGCGGAAAGGCTAAGAAAAGAAAAAACCCAAATAATGTTGCTACAGGAAACAAAAATCCCAGGGAGGAAAATAAAGGAGATCCTAAACAAAATCAAACCAAAATATAAATGCATGACCATAGATGCGAATGGAAGTGTGGGAGGTATTGCGATCTTATGGAACCCAACAGAAATCACAACAGACTATTGGATAGGAATGAAAAGGATTCTCACGGGGAAGTTCTGATTAATAAGAAACAGCGACTGGTTTCTAGTCTCAGCAGTTTATGGACCACATATTCCAATGGAAAAAGGAAGTTTCCTCCTCCAGCTCCAACAGTTAGGTAACCTGCATAAAGAAAAATTGTGGTTGATAGAAAGGGACTTCAACATGACAACAGCAAAAGACGAAAAAAAAGGTGGAGTGCAAAGAGAAGAACCAGAAATGGAGAAATTCAGGGACCTACAAGCGGAACTGAAAATGATAGATATCCCAACTATAAATGGGAAATACACCTGGAACAATCGGCGAGGAGGGAGCAATCAAATAGCTTCTAGGTTAGACAGATTTCTTGCAACATAACACCTCTTAGGAAAGGATATTTTCTACGAAGCTACAATCCTTCTGTGTCTAGGGTCAAATCAGTGGCCCATCAAGCTAGAGATAGCCATGAATCAGCAGAACCAAAATAGACACTTCAGGTTTGAGGCATTCTAGCTGAGAGATCCCACATTTATAGAAAAAAAAGAAGACTTGGTGGAAGGAAAATGAGAATGGGAGGGAAGGAAGAAACAGAATGCACTCTCCAACTAAGATTAAAAGATCTAGAAGGAAAGATTAAACAGTGGAATAGAGAAGAATTTGGGAATATCCATAAGGATAAGGAACAATTGCAGATTTCAATGGAGAAAATACAATAGAAAATCATAGACGAAGGAAGAAGTGAAGAACTAGCTAAAGAAGAAGGACTGGTGCTAAATAAAATAGAGGAAAGAGTAAAAAAAGAGGAAATCTTATGGAAACAAAAATCCAGAATCCAATGGTTAAAAGAAGGAGAGAGAAATACCAAATTCTTCCATAAGGCAATGATACAACACCGACAACAAAATAGAATATTCTCCCTAAAAGATAAGCAAAACAACAGGTTAACCCAGAAAGCAGAATTGGAGAATCTGACAATGCAACACTTCAAAGAAATCATGACCAAACCTAACATCAGCAGAGAGGATGACATTGATAAAATAAGTCAAAACATCCCCAAAATTGTAAATAGAGAACAAAATTTGGCTCTCCTAAGAGTCATAAAGGAAGCTGAGGTGGAAGAGGTTGTAAAGGGAATGGCAAAGAACAAAGCACCTGGGCCGGATGGATTTACCTCGGAATTCTTTCAAGCCACATGGAGTTTCATGAGACAGGACATAGTGAATGCAGTAAAAGAGTCCCGCTGCACCAAAAGAATGCACCCGACTTTAAATGCTATTTTCCTAGCTCTAATACCAAAGACAAAAAAAAACAGACGAGCCTCAAGGGTTCCATCCAATAGCGCTCTGCAATGTGATATATAAAATTCTAGCTACAATCATGGTGAACCGTCTCAAACCAATACTATCAACGCTGATATCCTCGAAACAGACTGTTAGAAAATTATATATATTATGGAGCAATGGAACACATAAAATATTGCAGAAATATAAACACAGAAAACGCACAGAACAAGAGAGACACAGATATACGTGGTTCACCCAGTTTGGGCTACGTCCACCTCGAACAGCCAATCCTTCCTTTCTATTATCCAGCAAAATGAAGAGACACAACCTACAGCAAATCCGCTGTAATATCCTCTGTCTTCTCTCACAGTCTCACATCTCTATTTCTCGCTCACACACAGAATACATCTATATTACAGCCTCAAATACAATGCCCTCATACAAAGAGAGGGGTTGCCTTCTAGGGAAAAAAACCCTAAACTAAACATAAGTTCTACCGTTAGATCATCCGCCTAATGAACGGCCCAGATTGACTAGAAATTACTATACTTTTACATGGCAAATTTACATCTGTTTTTAGCTTCGGGGACGCTGCCCCCGAGCCCCCGCCGGGGGACTGCTGGCCCCCGCACCCCCCCGCGTGGAGGGGAGTACAAAACTTCCTCGGGTATACATTCGGCTGAAACAAAGACCTCTGAACAATCATGCTCCACACACAACAATCTCCCACTTGGAGAATGATTCTAGCAACTCCATCGCTGCTTCTTTTGCTGGACAATGACTCCTTTCTTGGACCTGGTTGTTTCTCATCTTCATCGTCATCCTTGAAGACCAATTGAAACTGAGCATGTTCTCAGTTTCTCCCTGGTTACAACTTTTGTTAGCATATCTGCAGGATTCTGGCTAGTGTGTAT
>APFE030773789.1:9805-35101 GCA_000404065.3 Pinus taeda
TTCTTTTTAAACTTCTGAAACATCGCAAAAATAAAGGTATAGCGAAAATTCCACGATGACCTGTTTGGAGCAGTGAAACCCTAGAATCCAAAGCTCTGATACCAAATGTTATGAAACTAGCTCAAGAAAAGATAGAAAAGACAAACCAACGCCTTAGAATTCAGCCTCTTCGAGGGGGCAACCTCCTTTACATTACTAAATGAACAATTCTTGGATGATACAAATGAAAAGACCTCCTTCTATATATAGGAGTCTAAGGGGTCATAATATAATCAGAGCCGACATAACAATAATATGTAAGGGCACAATAATAATAATAGTGGGCTTCTATGGGGCACAATAGTAACAATATGGGTGGGTACATCAATATAATAAGGGGGTTGTACTAATAATAATAAGGGGTTACACTAGTAGTATAGGGGCCTAACATGTTCCCTGTAGGGAGCGACAAAGAAATATATACACAAAAGGTGTTGTTCCCAATAGGGAACAACAAAGAGAATGCACATGAAAGTTGTTGTTCCAAATAGGGAACAACAGTTGTTCCCAATAGGGAACAACAGTTGTTCCCTATAGGGAACAACAGTTGTTCCCTATAGGGAACAACAAAGACAAATGCACACAAAAAGTGGTGTTTGGGAACAACAGCTATTCCCTGTAGGGAATAGAAGTTGTTCCCTGTAGGGAATAGCAAAGAAAAATACACACGGAAATTACTGTTCCATATAGGGAACGATAACTATTCCCTATAGGAAAAAACAAATGAAAATACACACGAAAATTGTTGTTCCCTATAGGGAATAGTAGTTGTTCCGTATAGGGAATAGTAGTTGTTCCCTGTAGGGAACAACAAAGGAAAATACTCACGAAAAAGTGTTGTTCCCTAGAGGGAACAACAGTTATTCCTTGTAGGGAATAACAAAGGAAAATACAGATGAAAAAGTGTTGTTTCCTAGAGGGAACAATAGTTATTCCCTGTAGAGAACAACAAAGGAAAATACACATGAAAAAGTGTTGTTCCCTAGAGGAAACAACAGTTGTTCCCTAGAGGGAACAACAAAGGAAATTACACACAAAAAAGTGTTGTTCCCTAGAGGGAAGAGCAGTTGTTCCCTGTAGGGAACAACAAAGGAAAATACACACGAAAAAGTGTTCTTCCCTAGAAGGAACAACAATTGTTCCCTGTAGGGAACAGCAAAGAAAAATGTACACGAATAGGTGTTGTTCCCTATAACTATAGTTATTCCCTATAGGGAACAACAAAGGAAATTAAGAAAACAATCATCTCTACTTGTTCTAATCGAATCCAATCAAATAGAGAGAAAACAAAAACAATTTTATGTACAAGTTCCAAAAATAAATTCTTCACTGGACTAGTGTTGTCGAAGAGTTGCCCTCTTCAGCAAGAATTTGTATTGTGGAATCTTCACGTATGTGTTGGAGAAAGGATTCCCTTGTAAGCGATTTGTGGTAGAGGCATAATCAATTCCCATTTGCTTTAAAAGAGTAACCGGACCCATCAATGGTGGTTAATGTAAGGGTGCCATTATCGTGCACCTCCTTTATCTCATAGGGACCTAACCATCTAGTCTAGAGTTTTCCCTGGAAATCCCGAAACCTAGAATTGTACATAAGTGCTCAATCACCTTCATGGAATATCTTTTTCTTGATGAGGGCATCATGCCATTTTTCTCTTTGTTGTTGAGTGAGTGTAGTATGTTGAAGAGCTGATAGCCAGATTTCATCCAATTCATTAATTTGATGTAGTCTATTAAGTTGTGCTTCATTTAGATCCAAGCCTACTTCTTGGGCTATCCTCAATGTTTGAATTTCAAATTCTATTGGGAAGATAGGTGTTTTGCCAAACACTAACTGATATGGGGAGTATCTTGTGGTATTCCTCCAAGTCGTGCAATATGCCCACAGGGCTTCTGGAAATAAGGTAGCCCAATCACGTCTATGCGAGGTGATTGTCTTTGATAGAATGGCCTCAATTACTTTGTTGGTACTTTCTACTTGGTCGTTTTCTTGCGGATGGTATGGAGATGTGATTTTGTGCAAAATGTGACAATTTTTTAATGTAGCAGCAATCTTATGGCCTACAAATTGTGGCCCTCCATCCATAATTATTTCTCTGGGAAAGCCATACCGCACGAAAATTTGGAAAAGAAAGTGGATTACCGTGTCCTCTGTTGCCCTTGGTAATGCTTTTTCCTCCACCCATTTAGTCACATACTTTGTTGCAACCAGTATATATGTCTTTTGATTAGATGATGGGTCTATTGGGCCAATGAAATCTAACACCCAGCATTTAAAAGGCTCGATGACTAACTGTGGATGCAGGCACATCTCGTCGGACTGTCCAGGGTGGCCCATTCTTTGGTAGCTATCGCATGCCTGGACAAATTTCTTGGCATCCTTAAAAATGGTGGCCCAATAATAGCCCATTTGTAAGGCTTTATGTCCAGTCCTGCGGTTTGCAAAGTGTCCACCGCATGGTCCACCGTGGTAGGCTTTGAGTATATCCTAGATTTTGTCTTCCCTGACACACCTGCAGATATGCATATTGGCTCTTGTGTGAAAGAGGTATCCTCTAATCTAGGATAACCGAGTGTTGTGTTGTACTATTAATTTTCTTTCTCTGAGTGTCAAGTGATTGGGTAATTTCCCCACTGCTAGGTAATTTGCGACATCTGTGTACCACGGTGTTCTCATAGTTACAGCAAATAGGTGCTCATCGGGAAACTAGTCTTCCACTGCTACTGTGTCATTTGTTTTCAACACACGTGAGAGGAAGTCTACCACCAGATTTTCCTTTCTAGATCGATCCTTGATTGTTATGTCAAATTCCTACAAAATAATTAACCATAATGTCACTCTTCCATACATAGTACGTTTATTAGCTAAATATTTGATAGTAGAGTGATCAGTATACAAAACCACATGGTATCCTGTTATATAATGTCTGAATTTGTTAATAGTATAGATTACAGCTAAAAATTATTTCTCGGTCATGGTGTAATTCAAATCTGTAGGAGTTAAATTTTTGCTGATGTAGTATATCGCAGAGTATTTCTTATCTTCCTCCTCGCTGAGAACTGCTCCAATGGTCGTATATGATGCGTCAAATGAAATCTGGAATGGTAAATCTCAGTTCGGACCCCGTAATACTGGGGTTGTTGATACTAGATGTTTTAATTATTCAAAGGCAATGTCACATTTGTTAGTCCATATAAAATCTATATTTCCTATTAAAGCATATAATGGTGTAGCAATTTGGGAGAAGTTCTTTATAAATCTTCGATAATATCCAAAAAATCCAAAAAAACTACGTACCTCAGTTTGAGTGCAAGGGGTAGGTATTAAGAGAATTATCTAAATTTTTGTTGGATCTACCTGGATTCCAGCTGCAGAGATGTAATGACCTAGGATGAGGCCTTTGGTCATCATCATGTGGCATTTCTCATGGCTTAAGCAGAGCCAAGGAGAAATGCATCTTTCCATAACTTTCTCCAGTGTCTGTAATGCTGGCTCGAAGTCATCTCCATAAGGTATAAAATCGTCTATGTACACTTGGAGTCCTTCATTTATCAAGTCTGCAAAGATGCTGAGTATGGCTCTCTAGAATGTGGCAGGTGCATTACACAGTCCAAAAGGTAATACCCTTTAAGCAAACGTCCCCCAAGGGAAGGTTAAGGTAGTCCTATCTTGGTCTTCAAGGGCAATTTGGATTTGGTTGTAGCCATTGAAGCTGTCTAAGAAAGAGAAGAATTTTTTACCTGCCAATGTGTCTAGAACTTGGTCGATGAAAGGGAGGAGAAAATGATCTTTTTGTCTTTCTTTATTAAGTTCTTTGTAATCGACACATATACGCCACTTCCCATTCTTTTTGGGAACCTCAACTAATGGAGAAACCCACTTGATATCGGATATAGGATAGATAAAATTTACATCTAACAGTTTCTATAGTTCATCTTTAACAACATCCTTTATGTGAGGGTTTAATCTTTGTTGAGGTTGTTGAATGGGTCTCGCATCTTTCTCAGTATAGATGTGGTGCATACATAATTGGGGGTCAATCCCTTTCATATCCGGGTAATCCCAAGCGAAAGACTTTTTATATTTTCTAAGGAGTTGAATAAGCCTCTGTTGTTGGTCATCAGTCAGGTTTTTGTTAATGTTTAGGACTTTCCCTAGCTCAATTTCAATGGGTTTGTTATTATAAACAGTTGTTTTTGGTATTGTTTGACCATTGATATCTTTTAAGGGGTCTTCTTCAATTTATATATCCAGGGCTGCTTCAATCATGTGTTAGAATATTAAATATTACGAAGCAATGGAACACATAAAATATTGCAGAAATATAAACACAGAAAACGAACAAAACAAGAGAGACACAGATATACGTGGTTCACCCAGTTTGGGCTACGTCCACCCCGAACAGCCAGTCCTTCCTTTCTATTATCCAGCAAAATGAAGAGACACAACCTACAACAAATCCGCTGTAATATCCTCTGTCTTCTCTCACAGTCTCACCTCTCTGTTTCTCGCTCACACACAGAATACACATCTATCTCACAGCCTCAAATACAGTGCCCTCATACAAAGAGAGGGGTTGCCTTCTAGGGCAAAAAACCCTAAACTAAACATAAGTTCTACCGTCAGATCATCCGCCTAATGAACGGCCCAGATTGACTAGAAATTACTATACTTTTACAAGGAAATTTTACAGCTATTTTTAGCTTCGAGGGCGCTGCCCCCGAAACCCCCCGCCAGGGGGGGGCTCCCAAAGGTCGCAGCCGCCCCCCCCTGGACCCCCCCTGCAGCGAATATTTTACGGGCGGCGTTGCCTCCCCCATTTTGAAGTGGGGTCCAATGTGGCGGTACTTTTGAATATAGAAGATAATCAGGCTCCACACCCAACAAACCCTTCGAATTGAAGGAAGTCATGCATGTCCAGGGATTGAAGAAGAATCTTAACTCTATGGTGATGTTAGAAGACAAGGGGTATGATGTTATTTTCAACAAGGGAAAAGCTTTCATGCGCAGCAAGACAACTGGTGAGACCCAGAAGATAGGGGTTCGAGTAAGGAACCTTTATCAGTTGCATGTAGATGGATGCGCAACAATGGTAGGCAAGGCAGAAGGATTGGTGAGCCAGGATGATGGCGAGTTATGGCACAGGAGATTGGGTCACCTTCACCATGGAGCCTTGAAGATACTGCAGCAGATCACTACAGGGCTTCCTAAAGGCACACTTGCATAGTCAGATCAGTGCAAGGGGTGTACTTTGGGGAAGTTTGTGAAAGCCACCTTTCACGAGAAGGATAGTCGTGCCACGACGATCCTTGAGAGAATTCACACAGACGTGTGCGGACCTTTCTCAGTTGCTTCGACAGAAAAACACAGGTATTATGTGATTTTTGTTGATGATTTCTCTTGTAAGTGCTGGATCTTCTTCATGCAGAAGAAGAGAGAGACATATTCAAAGTTCTGTGAATTCAAAGAACTGGTCAAGAAGGAGTCGGGGAAGAAGGTGAAGGCTCTTAGGAGTGATAATGGTGTTGAATACATCTTGAACGAGTTCAAGGATTTCTGCAAGGCAGAAGGGATTCGAAGAGAGCTCATATCTCCCCATAACCCATAGCAGAATGGGGTAGCTGAGCGAAAGAACAAAACGATCGTGGGTGCTGCATGGGTGATGTTGCATGATCAGGGCCTACCCCTTCACTTGTGGGAAAAAGCATGCAATACAACAATTTATGTGCAGAACCGCTGTCCTCATAAGATACTTGGCATGAGTACACCCGAGGAGGCTTATTCTGGTAAGAAGACTGATCTTTCTCATTTGAGGATTTTTGGTGCTAACGTTTACATGCATGTGACAAAGGATTCCAGGAAGAAGTTGGAGCTGACCGCAGAGGTTGGGATATTTGTGGGGTACACTGATACACCCCAAAACTATCGTGTGTATTTTCCAGACAATGGTAAAACTGTTGTGCGACGGGATATAAAATTTTAGGAGGAGAAAGCCATGAAGTGTTTGCTTGATAGGGAGCCACACTTTCATGTAGATGAGGAGATAATAGTTCCTAAGGATGAGCTTCAGGACGTGGATCAGCCACAGGACGAGGTTCATGGAGTGGAAGAGACCACTCAAGCAGCGCCAACCATTAGAGGGCGAAAGCACTTGATAGAAGCTGAGCGACTGGCTCAAGATGCAGAGAAAGTTGTAGGACCACCTATAGCCCAACGTAGACAAAGACAGTCACCTAATCGATACACTGGATACATGGCTCTAATGATAAAGTGTGTTGTGACTGAGCCATCCTCTTTCGAGGAAGTTGTGGAGGATCCTGCATGGGTAGACACCATGGTGGAAGAGTATGATTCTATTGTAAAAAACAGTGCATGGGAGATTGTTCCAAGACCGGAGGGGAAATCAGTGGTAGGTTCGAGATGGATCTACAAAGAGGTGCAGATGGGGTGGCACATTCATCAGATGGATATGAAGACTGTGTTCCTTCTTGGGGGTTGGAGGAATGAGGATGCTACTTCAGCGAAGGTAGTAGATGCCACTGTTTATTGACAGTTGGTGGAGTCGCATGTGTGCAGGCTCAACAGAGGCACATCGCGTTATGGAGATTGGTACAGACAGGACGATGCAGATTGGGAAGGGAGCTCAACGGATGACGTCAGGTACTATCATATCAAATATTGTGTGCAGCGGAGGATAAGGTTATTTTCATACATTCCAACAGAGGATCAGGATGCTGATATCTTGACGAAGGTGCTCACCAGGAGAAAATTCGAATACCACCGAGGCAGGATAGGGGTTGCTGATAATCCATATCTTGTCGAGAGGGAGTGTTGAGATTGCAAACAGATGATGGAGCTTAGTGAAAAGAGTCGCCTTCACTAAGTGGGCCCACAGGAAAATTATGGCGCAAAGTCTATTTTTAGACTATGTCTATTTTTAGACATATGGATCATGTTTATGAGTTGCAGGATTTTGTTTATGGATGATTGGTCAAGTTGGAAAAAATAGATGGAATTCTATTTTTAGACAACAACGGTGACATTGTCAAGTCTAAATATAGAGCAGTCAAATATTATTAGCTCATAATAATATTTAGACTATAAACTTTATCTTATTCTCTTGGAGCACTTTAGTTTGCGCTACAGATGTGGCACATGTAGCTGTCAGAAGGAAATATGTTTTCTTTGTGGGTCAGTTGAGTTGTTGCATGCATGACTTCAGTTAGAACTCAATTAGTTAAGTTTGGTGGAGTTGCTTGTGGAGTTGATGGAGTTGTGTTCAGTTTGACTTGGTTAAACTAGTTGTAATTAGTCTAACTACAAATAGACTAATGATGAGTTGTTAAACTAATTATTAAATCATAATGCAACTAAATAATACATCAGTTAACTCAGTTTCATGTCAGTGCATGTTCTCTTCAGCAGGGATAGGTGTTAGAGGATCAGATTGCTATCAATTGTGACTATAGTTTTGCATGAGGATTTGCACAATCAATGGGATTGATTTATGCCAATGAGAATTGGCCAATACCAAGTGATTATAGCCTCTACTCATGTGATTCCCAGTGTGAGTGATTATTTTGAGGTAAATACGAGTTTGGTTCAACCATTCTCATCCATTCTTGAGCAGGTATTGAGCAGTGGAGGCAGGCAAACAGTGGAATAGATTTGGAGATCAGATCTGAGTTGTATTGTGTGTAACAGGTGGAGATAGTGTTGGATACTTGTGAGAAGTATTGGCTATTGTAATGTTACATGTTCTCAATCATTAATATATAGATAGTGTGGGGTTTTCAGCTGTAAGATTTCCCCGGGTTACATACTGTGTTAATGTGTGCATGCTCTTGATGTTTTATTATTATTGGTGCTTCTATATTGATGATCAATGTAGAGGAGCTTATGTATTGTGTATGTATTCCGCAATAGTACATGATCAGGATAATCTCCATTGAATATGTGTTTATTATTCAAAATTTCTACATTTTGGACCATTTTTGTAAAGTTTCATCCATTCAAAATTCTTATTCCCACAATAATTGACGACTGTGGTCATTGCCACAACCAGTTGCTAACTGAGGAAATCAACAAAATTATTGGTGCTACCCTTCTTGTAATTAATGTTTAGATGAAATTGTTGCAGATATGTGGACCAGTTCTAATGGTAATCTCTTTTAAACTTCTCTTGTGTACATATAAACTAAAGAGGTTGGTGATATGTGTGGATGATCATCTCCTTGCTCAGAATGTAATGCTTCCACTATTGGAAATATTCCATGATGGAATACATCTCTTTATCGTAGGTGGGGTATTTTCAAATTGTATCAGAGAGTGTATCATAGTTATAGGTCATTAGATGACATTATTGGGTGAGAAATGAACTAATATCATAGTTGGGGGTATCTATCTCAATTTCAAATGGTTGTTGTAGGTCTATCAAAGTGAGTATTGGTGCAGAACAAAGGTACTGCTTTAGCTAAATGGATGCCTTCTATTGGGACTTGGACTAGAAAAAAATTTCTTTCACTCTTCCCTTGGTGGCTTGACTCAAACTATAAGTGATATGAGAGAATCGCAACATGAATATTTGATAGAAATTTGCAAGGCCCAAAAATTTGCAAATATATGTTAAAGTTCTCAGGGATGGCCAATCCTGAATGACTTGGATCTTAGTTGCACTCACTTGCATGCCTTTCTCATCAATGATGTAACCTAGATATTAGACCTGGTTCATGCCAAATGTGCATTTATCTAACTTGGCACATAGTTTGTGTTGTTGTAGGGTTTGAAGGACTTACCGAATATTTTGTAAGTGCTCTTCCCAAATCTTGTTGAAGATGAGGATGTCGTATAGATATATAACAACAAATGAGTTGGTGAAGGTCCACCTGATGTCATCCATAAATATCATAAAAGTTTCGAGTGTATTTTTCAACATAAAGGGCATGAAAACGCACTCAAAAAGGCCTTCCTTTGATTTGAAGGTGGTCTTCAATAAATTTTTGTGTTCTATTGGAACCTGGTGATAATTAGAATTCAAATAAATCTTACTGAAGTACATGGCCTCATTGATCTATTCAAGAAGGTCATCAATCTCTGTGATTGGATACTTGCTCCTGATAATGCTTTTATTTAGTGCCCAGTGATCAATGCAAAGTCTCCAGGTCCCATCCTTTGTTTGCATGAGTACAATTGGACTCCCACAAGGTGAGGAACTTGGTCAGATGTGCCCTTTTTGTAGCAAAGCCTAGATATATCTCTTGATTTCTTCATTTTCCAAAATAGAGTAACAGTATATTATACCATTGGGTATAGGTGCTTTGGGAATCATAATGATCGAATACTTGACCTGATAGTGACAAGGTACCCCCATGGGTGAGGAGAAGATGTCCCTGTATTCTTCCACTATCTTATGCACCTGCTTCTGCTGCATGGAAGAACCCTTTCTAGAGGCCATGGATGTGGCCATGATATTCCTAATTTCCCAGTCTTGGAGATGATATCACTGCATTCCTTAGTAGAGATAAAAAAATGGTGGTAGGCGGGGCTACCTCCGGTATCCTGTATATATTTTTTCCCAAACTAATAATAACAGTGTGAGGAAGAGATTCATACACAACATGACACTTCCACAAGTATGGTTGGCCTAATAAAACATCACATACATCACATACTTCAAGAGGAGAAACATCAGATAATAACTAGTCTATGAAGGATTTGATTCTGTAGTGAAGGCGACACTCTTGGCTAACATGGAGATATTGTACTTGGTGAATCCAATTGATGGTGAATTGTTATGATTGCGGTGGGATTGGCAGGCCCAACCACTTAATGAACTCTAGTGAGATGATGTTTTTTTGGCTCCCACTGTTGGTAATGAATTGTAGTGGAGAATCCTTAACCCACATATGTCAGTGGAAGATACGCTCCCCCTCCTTTAGATATTCGGACTCAATATTTTGTACCTTGGTGGTGGAAACCATGGCACTAGGTTCTGCTTAAAAAATATGCATCCCCATGTCATTCACCTTGTCGAGCTTTTCCCTAGAGTCAGAAAATGCATCAAAATATGAAGCTTTTACCTCATCCACCATTGACTACTTAGTGTGATACTCATTTTTGTTATGGGTGGGGATCTTATGGAACTCACACCACTTTTGGGTGTCCTTCTTCATTTTCGTGGTGTTATTATTTTCTTGGGTCTTCAATGGGTTGTCCTAGGTCATTCCACCTTAGCTCTGTCCTTTTTTATAGGATTTGGAGGTGCCTTTTCCTTGCTTCAAATTCATAGATCCAAAGTCTCGCTTCTTATTTTTAAATTTCTTCTCAATACTCACATCATATCGGTACACTATAACAAGCAAGGACATGTCGAGGAACTATATTTCTACCTAGATGTATTTTTGCAGAAAACCATGATACTTGAGTATCATATCCTTCTTAGAATCCTTGATACCCAAATTCATTTGAATGGTATGGAAAATGTTCACGGACTCTAGCATGTATTAATCCCCTCCCTTCCATAGCAAGGTCCACTTTATGTACTTATCTTCATAGCTTCTGATAGGGTAATATTGGTCCTTGATGGAATTTCAGAAAGAGTCCCAAGAGGGTGCAGTGAAAAATAGTGAGGTTTCCTCTTCATCCCTCTGCTCACAGAATTTTTCCCACCAATCCTAGGCATTGGGGGTGGCTTTGAGGATTGTAAAAGTAATATTTTCCCTATCCAAAAAATTATGGATCGAAAAACTATTCTTTCAGTAAATTTAACCATCTTTCTAGGGCATCTGCATCTGTTTGACCTTCAAATATAAGAATGAAGAAGCTAATTTGTACCTTAAAGGGGGGTAGTGCCTCTTAAGTGACTACTAGATGAAGATGCTTTGCCTGTTGATACCTGTTGAAGGATCTGGGAAAATTTATCCATCATCTCATTCATTTTTTTCTCAAGGGCCTATTCGAGCAATATTTTGAAAGGATTTCCTACTCCCTCACCTTTACTATTTTCTGCCATGGAAGGTTGTTGGGGTTGGAAAGGCTGGTCTTGCAAGGATTAAATTAATTCAAGTCCCAACTCCTTATAACCCAACCTCGTTGGGGACATACATAAAAACATAGATAAAGAGTAGACCTATATAATACCACTAATCTAGATTTATGATGAAACGAAATGAAATACAGATTTAAAACATGACATGGAGATACAACGAAACATAACTGCAATTGATAAATTGTAACTACTAAAAATTGTTTACATGCAGAAAAGAAACAAACTAGCTCGGGTAATGGTTGCTTATCTTTGAGAAGAGATGTGATGGTACATGCCTTTTGAATTTTTTTTATGTGGCTCGAAGGCCTTTTGTATTATTGAGAAAAAATGGAAAACCATAAATATCCAAAACCTAACCCTCGAAGATTAAGCACCAAACATTTGTGGGCCCTATTGGGATTAATTAGAACACCAACTTCTCAGGGTCATAATTTGGGCCTATGATATATGTTTGGTGTACATGATACCTCATTAGAAATATATATACAAGGAAGAAAAAATCACATCAATCCCTTGCCCTATGGGACATGGGCTTAGTGTGTTTTCCAAAAAACCATCATTTAGGGCTTCAATGAAGAAATTTCAACCCCCACTCTGGTTATCAATTTTCCTTATCACTCCATGCATTTAGTTTTAAATCAAACCATGATAAAAATTCTAAAATCTGTAAATGAAAATATTTTTTTGAAAACAAAAATTTAGAGATTTCACAACTACTGAAATTACATAAATAAAACACATCAAAATTATGACAACCACACACAGAAAATAACACAGTGATTTTTGGACAATCTGACCATTGAAAAACCCCCTACAAATCTTGGGGAAAACTAGTTTGAGAGGTCTTCTTTATTTCTGAAAATGCTTTTACAGATAGACTTTCTAGTTCTTCATTGACTTTAGTAAAGTCACATTTAAATTAGAATGTAACTTTACCACTTATAAAGTCACTTTTAAATTAGAATGTAATTTTACCACTTATAAAGTCACTTTTAAATGAAATTGACTTTACCACTTATAAAGTCACTTTAGGAGAAAAGTACAAATAAATTTGGACACTTTTCCCTAGGCCAAAGATTAAAGCCTTGGGAACCACTTGCCCTCTGTTACCCAAATTTTAACACTTCCTCTTACTCGGGAAAGTGTTCCTCACCATTCCCATCTTGTCTCTAAAGTAGACATGCTTGCCCTATGGTAAGGATTTGGTGAAAATGTTTGTTACCTGCTCATTTGTGGAAATGTACTCAAACTTGACAACTCCTTTTTGGACATAGTCTCTAATGAAGTGATACTTGATCTCAATATTCTTTGACTTGTCATGAAAAACTAGATTCTTCGTGAGTTTTATGCAACTTTGATTATCACAGTAAATTACTGAAGGTCTCAATGCCTAAACAAATAGACCAAACAACATCTTGCGAAGCCATATGGCCTCAGAACTAGCCAAACTAGCAGCCATATACTCTACCTCAACTAAGCTCAACGCAACTGAATGTTGTTTCCAGTTGATACATGAGACAACTGCCGAACCCAACCCAAAACAACACTTAGAAGTACTCTTCCTATTTGAAGCACAACCTACCAAATCTGAATCTGTGTGCCCTGCCAGTCTCACTCCATCACCCTGTCTATAATCCAGACCAAAATCCATAGTCCCCTGCAAGTAATGAAGAATGTGTTTTGCAGCCATTCAGTGCACTCTCATGGGCTCACACATGAACTGACTCATAGTGTTGACTGCAAAGCATATATCTGGTTGAGTGTTGACCAAATAGATCAAACAACCAAGTTGTCTGTATAGAGTAGGATCCACCAACTCGCAATCAAAAGAGTGAAGCTTCTTATAGTTAGTGATCATAGGTGTAGACATGGGTTTGCAGTCCTCCATGTGAAATTTGCTAAGAATATCCACAATATACTTCCCTTGTCCTAGGAAGAAATGCCCCTCCTCCTGCCACACCTCCAATCCCAGAAAATAATGCATCAAGCTGATTTCCTTCATCTCAAACTCTGAAGCAAGATCTCTCTTACAGCCCTCAATGAGTCTCTCTACAAAAATGATGATCAAGTCATCAACATACAACACCAGAATGAGAGGCTCCTCTCCCACCACAATGAAGTATAGGTTGGGATTAGCCTCACCCTTTGTGAAACCAAACTGCCGCAAGTATGTATCAATCCTCGAGTACCAATCTCTAGGAGCTTGCTTCAGGCCATAGAGTGCCTTTTTCAATCTACAAACATGGAACTCCTTCCCATGCACCTCAAAGCCCTACTACTGCTCAATATAAACCTCCTCCTCAATGAAGCCATTGAGAAATGTGGTCTTCACATCCATCTGGTGGATCTTCCAACCCACCTCTACTGCAATGGATATAATGGAGTGAATAGATGTATACTGAGCTATGAGAGCAAAGGTCTCCTCATAATCAACTCCCTCTACCTGTGAGAACTCTCTTGCCACAAATCGAGCCTTAAACTTCTTGATGCTACTATCTGCAGCATGCTTTATCTTATAGAGCCATCTAGATGTAACAATTGATTTACCTTCAGGACTCAGCACTACCTCCCAAACATCATTCTTCATAATAGAAGAATACTCCTCCATCATGGCCTCTCTCCAGACTTGTTGGCTGGAAGCTTCCTCATAATTGGAAGGCTCAGAATCAAAAATCCTTGTTACCAATGCCATGTAACTACAGAACCACTCAGGTGGTTTACTCTCTCTAACTTGTCTCTTTGGCCCAGCAACTGATGTGGCCTCATGCAAGGTATCTTGAAGCCACTTGGGCTTCCTCTTCCCCGAGCATACTTCTCCCACCAGAGTGAAATAATTCTCATCATCATTAGAAGCCTGAACTCCTAAAGGCCTTCCAACTAACCTCATGCCTGAATTTGTGCCTGTAGATGTTGAAGTACTGTGAAAACTATCCATTAGTGGACTACCCCGAAGAAACACCCACCTTACCCTGAGAGCCACTGCTCACTGCTGGACCTGACACTATAATCGATGTACCTCTTGATACCTGACCACTAGATCCCCATGACTAACTCAGCTACTCCTAAGGGTCTGGTGACTCTAGATACTCTAACTCCCATGACCTCCTGAAATCTCTCTCCTCCTCAAACTTCACATCTCACTTAACAACCACTTTCCTCTGCATAGGAATATAAATTTGATAAGCTTTTGGGTCTTGTTATAACCCATAAAGATGCCCTTGTCTTCAGTGGGCTCTACATTGGTCCTATTCTCCTTGGGGACATAGGAATATGTAAGGCACCCAAAGATACGAAAGTGCCCAACATCTGGCTTCTTCCCAGAAAAAGCCTCCTCCAGAGTCACATTCTCCAATGTAAAATGTGGACTCATGTTCTACAAGTACACAACAATGTTGTAGGCCTCTGCCCACAAAAATAAATGTAACCCCTGATCATGAAGCATGGCTTTCGCAGCCCCTGCAATGGATCTGTTATTCCTCTCTGCAACCCCATTATGCTGGGGGTTGTAAGGATCTGTGAACTCCCTCCTAATGCCTGCCTCAGCACTAAAATCAACAAACTCACCAAGGGTATACTCCCCTCCATTGTTCGACTCGAGGACCTTGATCTTCCTACCTGTCTAGGTATCTGCAAGAGCTTTGAACTCTTGAAACCGCTTTTAAGACCTCACTCTTGGTCTTCAAGAAATAAACCCAGGTCCTCCTAGAGTGGTCACACTAGTAGAAAATAGTGAAATTAGTGACTAGGTGACTAAAAACGTTAGTCACCACAACTTTTCCAAGTGAAATACTACAAAAAATTAGCAATATTAAGAGACCCAACTAAAAACGAATAACATAAATGGCTATTTTAGTCACCAGTTAAAATATACGACTAGATAATAAGTAATACTAATATAAATTACTAACATAAATGGCTAATTTAGTCTAGGAAAAAAAATATGACTACCTAACAAAAACTACAATAATATGAATTAGTCATTTTAATTGCATCACTTCAATAATATAAACTTAGATTTGAGCAATGATTATACTTCCTTGTACACTTATTTATTGGATTAAAGGATGATTAAAATTATGGATCTTATTAGAATCTTTAGGGTCATATCATTTGATCATATTCACCAGGAATCAAATTCAAAGGTTGAAAAATTATTGAAAAGGAGAGTGGGCCAACATCTCCTTTTGCAACATGATATGGAAAACTATATATGTTGCAACAACCTTTCCAACTTATTTAGTTGTTTGCAGATATATTTCACATTTCTTCTTCATCTTGCAAAGTGGTAGTGCTAAGGAGACGGTATGAACTTTGATCAAAGAATGTTCACTTAGTACCACTACCAAATTTCCTTCATGCAACTTGCACGATGATAAATGGATGATATTTGAATGTTACAAACGTGTAAGTAGGCCACTTTCAACTTTGTTGTCTTCATTGTCCTTAGTAACAACGACAAGTTTGAATATTTCCTTTATTTATCATCACAAACACATAACTCTTTGTTGTCCCAAACATAGTTAATATTGTTGGTGTATTCTCTCTTAATTGTGGAATGGTCTCTTGATGATGATAACAAACTCTTAATCACCAATTCTCATGAATACAGTTGAAGGAATGATCTAATGCCTTACTTGTATAGACAATTTATGTTTCATTTTCTATTTTTATTGTGCCATTGTATATATGCTTTACTAGCATCTCATGCTATATGGTTAATTGAGCAAGATTTATCTTTCATTTTTCAAGTATAATTTGGTTGCATGAATAAGCATAGTTGTGTAATTAAAATCATTCAAAATTAGTTAATAATTCATGGTTTGCTTGACTATTTGCACACTTATCCCTAACTTTTTACTTTGAGAGTGAGTAGTATCAAATCACTAGTCTTCATTAAGGAACTTCCTTTCATTACTCAATAAACTAGCTTAGCTCGATATTTAAGGATTCACCCCTAGATAAGGATATCCTTCTTGTAGTCTAAAGAGTGAGAGAAGGCCACCAAGGGGACATTGGGTGGCTTGCTTGATGGCTGGGGTCAAGACTTTTTTTTCTATGAGAGTGTTTGAGTGGAGATGCAATTTAGAAAATTCTTACAAGAAAATTAGTTTCATTTATTTCCATCACCTAAACTACTTTCAATAAAATCATGTGCTTTTAATAAAATCTAATTTTGATAAATAATTAATTCAATAAAATAAATAAAATAAAGAATATTATATTTATTGTTATTTTTTTGTATATGAGACAATAGACAACTATAACATGTTTGTACTTAAGGATCAATTCTATCCACTACCACAATCACCTCCTAGTGTACCCACATTGCCTCACACATGGCACACTGAGCTAATAAGTTTAAACCAATAACATCATAAGAAATTCCTTAACACCCCATTCTATCATAAACTAATCTACACCATGGGGACAATTAAAAATAACTTTTAATATTAAAAAATATAGCCAATTTATTTAATTTGAAAATCAGTTTTAACATCTACTTTTAGGAAACTCCCTAAAATAAAATTTAATGTGAAAAATGCTAACCAAAATAAAGTTTGGCTAATTATTAAATAAAAAATAAATTAAAGTAAATATAAAATTAATATTATAATTATAATTAATAGTTCAATCATGAATGTGTTTGACTTCTCTAGATGGCCTTTGAATAGGTAATGGTTGATGTTGATTTTGATCAATGCATGGGCAGAGGACAAGAACTTATCAAACCATAATTGTGGCATAAAAATAGGCAAATCCGAATTTGGTTGTTAAGTACAAATCTAGATATTTTATATAAACTGGCCTTAGAGAACTCCCCATATCTTCAAAATCGTAAGGAAATTTAGAAATATATTTGAGGGTTAGTAAACTAGCTATACTGGGACCAAAACCCATGTGCTAGATTTTATTCATTCGCCTTCACCTGCGTGGAAATCGAGGCAGAAATTGGAAGCTTGAAACTTATTGTAGAATTGGGCAAATTTGTGAATTTCCTTTTAGAGACCCACATGAGTGACATGGATGAAATCCAGGTTATGGAAAGGTATTAAAACATTATTTTCCTCTCTCGGTTTCTCCAGAAGCATGTCGAAAGTGTCAAAGCCCCAAATTGGTCATTTCCGTACTCTATTGGCATGTGAAGAAACTCAACAATGGAACCCTGTGAAAAAATGAGCTTAGTGAAACCATCATTAGTAAATCATGGAATAATCATCTTTAATCATAGAAAATCTATGAAAGCTAATTATATTCAACCACAAAACATAAAATGTGATTTGGCGGCAAGTTTATGGAATTAGGGTACAAAACGGGTTAAATACCTAGGGGTTTAGGGTATGAATGGTGATATTTCATAATGGAAACATGAGCATTTGCAAGGCCCATCATGTACTTAACTTCATATCCCTCAAAAGAGTAATATTATTCCTTGATGACATCTCAAAGAGAGTTCTAAGAAGACGTGGTTGAAAATAGTGAGGTTTCCTCCTCGTCCATCTACTTAGAGTAAGTTTCGCACTAGTCCTTGACATGGGGTGGCACCTTTGAGGAGTGAGAAATTAATATTTTTTCTATCAAAAAAATTATGGACTAAAAAATACCCTTGCATCATATTTAACCCTCTATATAAAACATATATTTATATTTGAACTTCAAATATAGGAATGTCAAAGTTAACCTATACCTTAAAGGGGGTAGCTCCTCCAAAGTGACTACTCGACGAAAATTCTTCATCCGTTAATACTCACCTAAGGATCTAGGAAAATTGTCCATCATATCATTCCTTTGTCGCTTGAGTGCCTCTTTGAGACATATTTTGAAAGTATCTCCTACTCCTTTGTCTTTATTTTCTTCTTCCATGGGAATTCATTGAGATCAACGAGGTTGGTATTGCAAGGGTTAAACCAATTCAAGTCCCAACTCCTTATACCTCGACCTCATCGGGGACATGCATATAAAAAAAGAGAAAGGGAAGAATTCTTTGATACCACTAATCCATATGTATGATGAAATGAAATGAAATATAGATTTAAACGATGACACAGAGATACAACGAAACAAAACTTCAATTGATAAATAACAACCATTGAAAAGTGTTTACATGAAGAAAGGAAAAAAACTAGCTTGGGCAATGATAACTTATCTCTAAGAAGTGATTTGATGGCTCATGCCTTCTAAATTGTGTTACAATGATGCTTTGAGACCTTTTTTATTATTGAGAAATAATGGAAAACCATAAACATCCAATAACCTAACCCTAAGAGATGAAGCACCAAAAGTTTGTGGGCCCCATTAGAATTACTTGGAATGCCAACTCCCAATGTCGTGATTTGGGCATATGATGTTTGTTTTGTGCACACAATATCTCTTTATAGATATCTATTTGAGAAAACCAAAACTTCTTGGCTGTGGCCTTAGCACTTTTTTCAAAAAAATGTTGTTTAGGGCCTAAAAATAGCTGCAGAAGTCCAAGACCTGAAAAACTACCAAAAATTGAAAACTTTGTTAGAATTAAAGAAAAAAAGAGAAATAGTGTTGGGGTTCCAAATGGAATATGCAGGTGGCCACCAATATCCACCTGGATCAGTCCCCCCCCCCCCCCCAAAAAAAAAAAGAAGGAAGAAATGGTCCCCAGTGCATTGCATTCCTCCATGACATGGAGAAACTTCATTTGAACTTTATAAATGGAGTTTGTTTATAAATGAAGTGGGTTTAGTGCTTTGGAGGGTTTAGAGTGTTTTATAAATGAAGGTTGGGTATATATGGTCCCAGTGATATATAATGGTCCACAAAACAAACTTCATTTATACATGACATGGAGCATGACATGGCTTTGTGTATACATGGTCCATATCCATGACATGGAGAGACTTCTATATAACTTGGTCCCTGGTCAGCTAATTGCCTTGGTGTAGGAGTTGGGCAACTTTGAAAACCCAATATAGTTGCATCCTCTATTTTACAAGTGTTCTTGATATGTGTGTCCATGATCCAATCAATTGTGGCTTATTCCATGTAGTTTGGGCTGATCTTTATTGGTTTCAGCTACTCAACATTTTTTGATGTGTTGGGAAATGGTGGAAAGTATGGCCAAAGGTAGTCCACATTGAATATAGGGTGAAGACCAAGGAATGGGGAGATACCTAGCTTGAAATTGTTGTCTCCTATAGCCTTGGTTATGGTGTAAGGACATATCAGAGTGGTCAAAGGTTTTGATGGGTTATGACAAAGCATTCTTTCTACAAATGCAAGCAAAGTTTGTTATCCAACTGAAACTTAAGTGGCACTCGAGGTTGATCATGTTGTTGTGTGTACTTAGCATTGGATTTATCCAAGATGTCTTAAGCCTGCTAGAAAATTTGATGAATTTGTTCAATAAACCTGACAACTTTATTAGCTTCAAACTGAACATGGGAAGATTCTTTCGTTGTAGTTGCAAGAGGTAGTACAAGATCAATGGGACACAATTATGGTTGAAATCCCAGACTCACTTGAAAGAGGTTGTGCCCAATTGAGATATGGAGATATCTATTGTAATTGTGTTTCACATAGGGAAGACTCTCATACCATGTTTGCAGATGCTTAGATTGGTACATGAGTAGTATGTGCGTAATCATCTTGTTGATGACCTTTGTCTACCCATCAGTCTGGGGGTGGAATTTAGCCGAGTTGGTGAGCTTGGCTTCCAACAATGACCAAAGGACCAACCAAAATGCACTTAGGAAACTACTATCTTGATATGATATAATGGTCTGCAAGATCCCGAAATGTACCCACAATCGTTCAAATAACAATAGTGGCTTATGTTGTGATACTCATCTTGCAGGAATCCAATATGGGCATCTTAGAAAATTTGTCGATGACCACAAATACATTGTTGTTTCCATTCTTGGTAGAAGGAAGGTTAGACATATAGCCGATGGAGATGGATTCCTAGGGTCGGCTAGGAGTAGGCACAATATACATGCCTTGCTTCTTAATGGTTGTCTTGGCGATGGCACAAGCATTGCAAGATATGATATGTATTCCAACATCCTATTAGATATTTGGCCAATAAAGATACTTTTAGTACTACAAATGTCTTCTCTATACCAAAGTGTCCTACAACCCAATTGTAGTCCACCTCCCAAATCATCATGGCACACTTACTTGAAGGAACACAAATGTATCTTAGGTGGCATAACATTGCATCTTGGAGATGGAAGTCTGGAACTTTCTCAACATCAATTAATATTTGGTATGTGTGAGCAAGTTTTGGACCATTTTGGTAAAGTTGCATCCATCCAAAGTCTTGTTCCCACAATATTCTAGGATTATGGTCATCGCCACAACTAGTTGCTGACTGAGGAAATCAACAACATTATTGGTGCTACCCTTCTTGTAATTAATGTTTAGATGAAATTGTTACAGATATGTGGACTAGTTCTAATGGTAATCGTTTTGAAACTTCCCTTGTGTATGTATAAATTAAAGAGGTTGGCGATCTATGTGGATGATCATCTCCTTTCTCAAAATGTAATGTTTCCATTGTTGGCTATATTGCATGATGGAATACATCTCTTTATCGTGGGTGAGGTGTTTTCAAATTGTATTAGAGAGTGTATCACGGTTATAGGTCATTAGATGCCATTATTGGGTGAGAAATGAACTAATAGCATAGTTGGGGGTATCTATCTCAATTTCAAATGGTTTTTGTAGGTCTATCAATGTGAGTAGAACAAAGGTACTGCTTCAGCTAAATGAATGCCTTCTATTGGGACTTGGACTAGAAGCAATTTGCTTTCACTCTACCCTTGGTGGTTTGACTCAAAGTCTGAGTGATATGAGAGAATACCAACATGAATCTTTGATACAAATTCTCAAGGCCCAAAAAGTTGCAAATATATGTTAAAATGCTAAAGGATGGCCACTCCTAAATGACTTAGATCTTAGTTGCATCCACTTGCATGCCTTTCTCATCAATGATGTAACCTAGATATTAGACCTGGTTCATGCCAAAGGTGCATTTCTCTAACTTGGCACATAGTTTGTATTTTATTGTTTTGAGGCTTCTACGATTTGTATTTTGTGTAGGGTTTTCTTCTGATATTATCGCATCCATAATTCTTTTTATCGACGTTTCAAGCCATCTATTGTGGCTCATCATCAGGATAGATCAAAAGGTGCGTAAGCTAGATCTCAGCAAAATTAATAAATAGAGGTGTTTGATGGTGATGGAGTGAGAAAGATGGTAGCCGACATGCCTTAGGTTAGGTTAATTCATAATTAATAAAACCTTTTAATTCATAAAACTTGTCAATTATTATAGTTAGTATTTTTATAATAATAATTGAATTTTAATTATGTTGGAAATAATACTGAGAGGGGGGGTGAATCAGTATGATCACATTAATAAAACTTTTTCATTTCCAAACTCTGATTCATATATGCTACTTCCACAACTTCTTATGATTAAGTTAATTGATTTTCAATGAGTGCATTAGACATTATCAACCATATTATCAGTTAACAGATGCAGTAACATAGAATAGATCATCACACATAAGGCACACACATGACCACCATGATATAAGGTGGAAACCCAATGCGGGAGAAAACCACCTACTGCAAGTCATCTCAATCTTCTTCTTAATAAGAAAATCATTTTACAATATTTGTAGTGGTGCAGTCTTATACCAGTACAGGAGCTACAACCCCCTTTTCTCTTGTACTAGCCGATCCATTTACTAGTACGCAGGCTGCTACCTGCTACAATGCTCCAAAGATTCCCCTTTGCTTTTGTACTAGCTTAAATACTAGTACGTAGGTGCCAGCCTACAATCTTCTCTCCTCTAGATACCACGTTTCATCAATTTTCATACTGGATACACTGAAGCACAACACATAATCTGAAAGACCACGTTTCATCCAATTTTCATACTGGACCCAATAACCACATTGAAGCTCATAATCAAACAACCTTCTGAATCACCCAATCACTAGATCAATACATATATAATGAGAGTCATCAATCAGATCTAGTCCATCAGATCACATGAAGATGAGTCATTAAGAACATAATCAATCACTTCTCAGACTGTTGTTATCAGATCATAATACTAGAAACCAGACCCAGAACACAGCAAGGATAAACATGGACAGCTAATTTGATTTCAAGAGAAGTGCGGAGCTTCACCCATGTAATGCCTACGTACAAGTACGCACTGTTCTTCTGTGTCGCCACTGACCTCCGCACCTGTGCCTTCGGTGGCGCCTCTGTGGCGTCTCCTGTGGTGCCTCCGCACTGCGCCTTCTGTGGCACCTCCTCACTACACCTTCTATGGTGCCTCTGTGGCGTCTCCACACTACGCCTTCTGTGGCGCCTCCGCACTGCACCTTCTGTGGCACCTCTGTGGCGTCTCTGCACTGCGCCTTCTATGGCGCCTCCACACTGCGCCTTTTGTGGCGCCTCCGCGGCATCTCCACACTGCGCCTTCTGTGGTGGCTTCGCACTGTGCCTTCTATGGCGCCTCCGCACTGCGCCTTCTGTGGCATCTCCGCACTATGCCTTCTGTGGCGCCTCCACACTGCACCTTCTGTGGTGCCTCTGTGGCATCTCCGCACTGCGCCTTCTGTGGTGCCTCCACACTGCACCTTTTGTGGTGCCTCCGCGGCATCTCCGCACTGCGCCTTCTATGGTGCCTTCGCACTGCGCCTTCTATGGTGCCTCCGCACTGCGCCTTCTGTGGCGCCTCCGCGGCGTCTCCACACTACGCCTTTTGTGGCGCCTTCGCACTGCGCCTTCTGTGGTGCCTCCGCACTGCGCCTTATTTAGATCTATACATTACTCCAAGAGATCATAGTATTTTAGATCTAGCTCTCATAAGATGTTCAACCCAAAACATACTCAAGCCAAATGATCTCCTTTGCTTTACATAGGCAAGCTCTTCCTCAAATCATGGATCATGGGGCTCAATAATAATAATAATATGAAATAATACCATGGGCCAAAACCATAATAACACAATTCCGTCGGCTAAATACCAAGAGTTAAACATAAGAAACCCCACGTGTGCTTTTCTCTGCCTTGAAGTAAGTGAACTGGGCGTACGCACCTCCTGAATGGGATAACTGCGGGTATGTACACACTTTATGTAACACCGGCCTGCATGTACGCACCTTCTGTAAGGTATACCTGTGTACCCCTTATTTTCTTCAATATTTGATAGCCGATCATCAATCTTTGTTGCTGACTTGAAGTACTGTGATCTATCACCTGAATGGGTTGCCATCAAGGACAACACTTTAGCCATAATGCCAACAATCTCCCCCTTTGGACTTGATGGCAACAACACCAAGTCACTCTCCCCCTTTGACATCAAGGGCAAAGGGTTATGCTCCCCCTAAGCACATGCTCTCCTTGACTATAAACGAGATCTGCTGAAGTCTCTGAATGAACTCCCCCTTTGTATATGCCATGGTGCTCCAATCTGATAATGCTCTTTCTGAAATATCTGCTCTGCTATATAGTGTTGTTCATGCTCAAACTCCCCCGACTGTAAACAAGGTCTGCAAAAGATGTTCTACAAGAAGAACATGACTCTATATATCATAAATGACCTTCCTATCACCAAAAGACTCAATACATACATTCATCACCCAACCAAGTGGGGATATACTAGAAAATGACAACCAAGAACATTACATCATTCATCCCAGGCATAGTGGGGAAACCAAGATAGGTCGTTACACGACCTTGATATGACTGAAATATTTCATCAAATGACTATAATAGATAGAGACACATTATTACATCATGAGTCTTGATATGACCTTTACATCGAATGATAGACATGATAAGACACCTAAATAAGATCATGATAAACATCAGTAACGACACTGTATGGTCTGCTCCATAGCATATGTCACCAGCAACTTGAATTAGTGCATGAATCATCAAGATATGTCCGCATCAACTCATCATTTTGCATAGAATATAGAGTCATTCTATCATATGTGAGAAACACCATAGCCACCCAGATCTGCGTGCACCAAGTATCATCAATAGGGAAGATCTGCATCAATCAACATATGCACGAAACAAACTATCATCATATAGGTAAGAACTCATCATCATCATATCTCCAACAATGCAACTTTGAATAATCATCCATGTACCCAGCCAACAATCCTCATCCATAGATGTTCCAAGAACAATCCTGCAATATATGATCTTTATGCATATGGCAACAACAGTATATGAGAGACACATCATCAAGTACTTCTTCTTATCCTTATGAACATCACCATGTAGGCACCATTAGTGAATCAACCACAAATCTGATCTAAGAACCATATCATAAGCATCATCACCAAGGACTATTAACCATAATGCCAACAATGCATTAAAAGCATATGCTCCCCCTAAAACTGTGCCATCTTGTTTACTGTCAGATCTGATCATGCATATCAGCAAGGAGTATCAAGTCATCATCATTTTCAAGTTAGAAACCAAATACTTCTAACCATCAAGACATTTCTACACATCATCAGCAAATTGTAACCATTATCAAATAGCGCAAAGAAACCAAACTGATCTTTTTCCTAAACCTGTCCCCACTGCTTTTCCTCATACTAACATATACGCGACTTTGCAGTGTCTAACTCGCGTATATATGCGACTTAATTTCATAAAATTTGCATATGAGATTTAGGACACTGAAGTTTTGTACTTTTAGCTCCCTCTGATTCTGGTATGTCTGTATGTTGTGCTGTGCCGCCACTTTCTGACTGTACTTCCTTTTTCCTCCACATCTTCAAGCGTGATGATGTTTTCTCCTTTTGGTGTGATGTCCGTGCTTTGTACCTGCATTCCTTTGCTATATGTCCAAGCTTGTTACATGAATAACATCTTACATGTTTCATATTCCTTTTGTAGCAATCAACAGCCTTGTGACCATACATATTGCAAACAAAGCAATATCCATCAAAGTACCTTGAATGTGATGATATTTCTGCATAATGGTCTTGAACCCTTCTTCTTCTACATCTAGCTGCAACATGTCCAAGATTATGACATACATAACATTCAACATTATTCATGTGAGTAAATGGTCGACTATTACTTCCATAGTAAGGAGTAAAAGATTTTCTTTTAAGAATTTCTTTCCTTGGTTGTTGATGGGGTTGACCTCTTATCTCCTTGTTGATCATTTTATATTTCTCTTTAG
>APFE030773789.1:38061-54281 GCA_000404065.3 Pinus taeda
CATGAAGTAAACTTTTCTCTGCATAAAATTCCGTGAACTTGAAAATAACTTTGCTGCACTATAATTTATCATCTGAGTGATTTTCCATCAAGGACAACACTTGTCTCGTAATGCCAACACAACCTTGAAGTGGGATAAGAATTTGATTTTCACCTGCAACCCCGAACTTCAAACTTCAAATTATCTTCTCCGTATACTATTCACAGTTCCGATAAACTTTTCTCTGATAAACTTGGCTCTGATACCATGTAGAAATTTCTCTATAGATCAGCTAGCTCTAATACCATGTAGAAATTTCTTTATAGATCAGCTAGCTCTAATACCATGTACAAATTATGTAAATTCTCTACAAATCTACCTCTGAGATCTCTGTAGAAAAACTGACTGTAGATTAACCTGATAATGCAATATACCAAAGAAAAATACTATAATCTACTTCTACTATCAATTTTTTTTCCGGAAGCTTAAAGATCGAGAAAGAATCGAGTTGAACACATATAACTAGAAGCAGAAGAATCAATGCACATGAAATGCAGAAAATACTCATGGGAAAACCTCAGCTAAAAACCCCACTATCTGTATTATCATATAAGGTGAAAATACATCAGAATTATACAAAGCCTTAGCTCTCACAGCTAGCCAGCTCTCAGTACAATCATCCTGGATGCTCACAGGCAATCAAAGCTTCTGACAAGCCTTCTCCTCTGCCCTCCAAGCTCCTATTTCCTTACGCAGTTACCTTTGGGATGATCTCCTTCACTTAGTGTAACACTGCTCTCACACACTGCTCTAACACACTGGAAGAACTGCACAATCCTCAAGGAACCTTCCCTTGATTGCATGCATTGGTTCCTTTATAGAAAAACACATGCAAGTGATAGTACATTGTCCTTGACATTTAGCTCAACTGGGTCTTTCTTAGAATAAACATGCATGAGTTTCTGATGAGGGAATCTTCAGTTATCTGGAGTACACTTGTTGAGTGCATGCATGCATCAACTGACTGATAACTCACAATTAGTTCCTCAAATAGATTGGAACTACTTTAACTAGAGTTAACTCAGTAAACTAAGCTAACTAATTACAACTCAAATATAACTCAATCTTATCTCCTTAATTAAGGGATAATATCCTTAATTCAAGGGATAATTGTTGCATGACTGCAAAAAAACTTCTAACTTTAATTTATCCAACCAATTAATCCATAATGAATTAATTAATTATTTCCAAGAAGCTGGTGGGACTAAATTCAAATTTTAATTCAAGGAAAAATTAAAATTGGAATATTCTGGATTCTATTTTTATTATTTCTTGTTGCTATTTTCAACAGAGTGTTACAATGTGACTGTTGAAGGGGAAGAAGAAGACCCACAGAATATTAACATTTAAGAGACAAAAGGATAGCACAAAGTCGAAGGATCAAAAGATGCAAACCCGGATATATCATAACCTTTGAAAACTAGACAAGTAAACATTAGCTTTAAAGCAGAACCTAAGTTCACGAAGATAGGAGACTATTGGGATGAAGATACGGTCGATAAGGTAGCTGAGTTACTATGCAAATACCAGGATCTTTTCCCAACAAAGTTTTCAGATTTGAAGGGGATTGTTGGAGATTTAGGTGTTATGAAGATTATGTTGAAACTGGATGCAAATCATGTTAAGAAGAGACCTTATCGGCTAAATCCAAAGTATAAAGAAAAGGTGCGCCAAGAATTGGATAAGATGTTGGACGCCAGTATTATTGAACCAGTAGAGGAATCTGATTGGGTAAGCCCACTGGTGGTCCAAGAGAAGAAACAGAAAGGTAAAATCCAAATATGCGTAGATCTAAGAAAGTTGAATGATGCATGCGTGCACGATCCGTTTCCAATGCCATTTACTGATTAAGTATTAGAGAAAGTAAGTGGACAGGAGGCTTATTCATTTACTGATGGCTTTTTGGGATATCATCAAATAAAGATCACACCGAAAGATCAAAGCAAAACAAACTTATTGATGGAGTGGGGTTGCTTTCAATATACAGTAATGCCATTCAGATTGAAGAACACACCTGCAATCTTTTCCCGGGTAGTGATCGCGACGTTCAAAGAGTTTATACTTAAATTTTTGGAAGTCTCTTTTGATGATTAGACTATGTTTGGGTTGGTGAAGCGCCATCTTGTGAGCCCGCACCTTATGCTGGATACATGTCGAAGGTGTCAAATCATGGTGAATTTAAAGAAGTGCATATGATGTGTCCCCTTTGGAATTTTGCTCGGCCATGTTGTATGTAAGCACGGATTGATGGTGGATCCTGCGAAGATCATTGTGATTTTGAATTTGGAAGCTCCTAGGAATGTAAAACAATTGCGCATGGCATTGGGGCACATTTTATATTATAGAAATTTTATCAAGGCATATGCTCAAATAATCACACTAATGGAAAAATTATTGAAGGAAGATGCAATGTTTTTCTGGGAGGAAGATTGTTAGCGCAGTCTGGATGTCTTGAAGGAAAAGATGGTAACTGCACCTATTTTGGTGTTTCCAGAAGAAAGAATTCCATGTGCATGTAGATGCATCTTGCATTGCACTAGCTGCGGTATTAACATAGACAGGGGAAGGAGAAATTTATCATCTGATAGCCTTCACGAGTAAAACATTATCAAAGGATGAGAAGAATTACTCAACCACAAAGTGCGAAGGGCTGACGACAGTCTACGCATTGCAAAAGTTTCAGTATTATTTGTTGGGCGGACACTTCAAAATGTATACCGATCACTCTGCATTGAAGCACCTGGTGAATAAGCCTGTGTTGGGGGGGAAGATCTGCCAATTGTTACTATTGTTTCAAGAATACAACTTTGAAGTGATTGTGAAGCCTAGAAGGTTCATTGCAGGGCCTGACCATTTGTCAAGGATTGAAATGGGGGAAGAACCAAATAGTTTGGAGGAAGGACTGTCGGATGTGCATCTCTTTGCGGTGTGCATCTTAGATGACCATTTTGCTGATATCGTTCAGTTTTTAACCACAGGTACAACTCTGGAAGGCCATTCTACTTAGAAAAAGAAGGAATTAGTAGTCCTCTCTGTAGATTTTTTAGTAATTGTGTATCATTTGTATAAGATGGGAATAGATGAAATACTTTGGACGTATGTTCCCGAGTTTGAACGTGCTAGTATCCTTGCTGAAGCACATGAAGGAGTGGCAGGAGGTCACTACACAGCAAAAGCAACTGCATAGAAGATTTTGCACACTAGGTTATGGTGGCTGACATTACATAAGGATTCTAAGGCATACTGCAAGGCTTGTGATGCTTGCCAAAGGATGGGAAAGCCTCCACGAAGAGATGAATTGCCTTTAAATCATCAAGTTTCAATGTAGGTATTTGAAAAGTGGGCCATTGATTTCATAGGTCCAATACAACCACCTGGAAGGAAGACGAGTGCACGGTATATCATTACCACAATAGAGTATTTAACCAGATGGGTGGAAGCCAAGCCGGTGAAGCATTGTACAGCTGTTATCGCTGCGAAGTTTTTGTTTGAATATGTCTTAACATGGTTTTGATGCCATAAGGTGTTGATGAGTGATAGGGGTACACATTTCTCGAATGAAATGATCAGTGTGATTCTTGAGGAATTCCAGGTGTATCATCAAAAGAGCAAACCATCACCCACAAGTGAATGGAATGGTGGAAGAATTTAACAAAATTTTGGAGAAAGAGTTGACGAAGGTTTGCAATGCTGAGAGAAATGACTGGGATACGTGTGTACTAGCAGTTTTGTGGGCATATAGGATGATCTGCAAGAAGTTGACAGGCCAAACACCACTTAGGTTGGTCTATGGGATTGAAGCAGTGATGCCTATGGAGTATATTATGCCAAGTTTATGTATTGCAGCTTTGATAGAGATGGCGAATCGTGAGACCTTGGAGGAATGGCTCATGCAGCTAATGGAGTTAAGAGGACTACTTTCTTGCAGGATTTCACCAACAAGTGAAAAAGGAACGCGAGAAAGCATGGAATGATAGACATATTAAGTTGCGCACTTTCAAGGTGGATGATTTAATGCTACTATATGATAGCAAGTTCAAAAAATTTATACGGAAACATTAAATGCACTAGTTGGGGCCATATGTTGTTAAGGAGATCACGGATGGCAACGCAGTTCATCTCTCAAAGTTGAATGGGGAACCATTCCCTGGAAAGGTGAATGGAAGTAGGCTGAAGTTGTATATAGGGGATCCTGCCCCTGCCCAATGACTACATGATAGTAGGATAGTATTAGTAACCTAGGCAGCTACAAGGGATTGCAGGACTATAAGCTACGTTGACCAAAGAGGGGAAAAATATACTAGGGAGGTTGTGCTACGGAAGAACGAAGTGTGATAGGTGAAGCTGTGCGGGATGAGCTATGGCATGGAGGATGGTACTGCATAGATGGGTCCAAAAGTAGTCATTGGAGTCACTATTCACGATTTGATGACAATAAATTCATTAAGAGGAGTTGGCAGGTGAAATTTATGGTGAAAACCTTTGGAGATTTACTACCAAAGATGCATTTATGATCAGAAATTGGAGAGAACAGTGGGATTTGAATTCAAAACCTCCTATAAATTGGGCATATTGGTCCACCGAAGAATACTTTGTGTTCTGAGAATTGTTTATGAGCCTTGATGTTTTGAGTTTATGAAGTGCGAAGATTGGGAATAACTCTTTTCATGACCATCATTCACAAACGTATCTACAACAGCCCGTGAAATTATTTTGGACTGAATGACTACCACAAATCCCGCAGAGGCTATTAGTTCTTAAGCTACTGCCTCTTACGTGGATGCCCCTAAAATAACGAGCATGGAATCTACGCCCACTGTGCCTATGGTGCCAAGGTCACCTAAGGCAAAGAAATTGGCTGAAAAAGAGAAGAAGAAGAAACCTATACTAGTGAGACATTCACCGAAGAAGAACCCAGAGGTTAGACAGAAGGAGAATAAGGATAAGCAGCCAGAGAAAATTGTTGACCTAGAGGAAGAATAATTTTGAGTGGATGAGTTAGATGCTAAGGAGGGTGAGCTAATCACACAGCTCCTGGAGTATATCCCTCCGCGGAAAGGGAAGACAAAAGTAACGAAAGACCTTGATTTCGAAAAATTTATGGTCTCGACACCCCTGTTACCAGAACACGTTGAATTTGAAGGCATGGTCTTAGCGCGCATTCCAGTGCTAAATATGGAAGATTGGGATCTTGAGGACCATGAGAGATGACCTCATTTTTATACTCACAAATACATCAAGAAAATATATTACAAAGAAACTGGAGTTATGTAGCTGGAACCCATGAAATGGGTCAGAGGTGTTGAGCAGGTCAGCGTGTTGCACATGCTCTGTGTACCACATTTTCACAGGTCCATTATAACCACTATTTGTGTGCGCTAGCTACTCGCATTGGTACATAATGGGTGCTTATGGCTCGTAGAACCTATCCCTATGATGGATATGATCATCCATTGGATTACGAAGCTACCCTTCAAAGGGGTGGACCCTGCCAAGGATTTTGGAGGGAAAAGTGGAGAACAGGGATTGGAAGATAAGATGAAGGATCAATTTGACTTAGTCAAGAAGTCACGTGGATATTCTATCTGCTCCATTCAAGACTAGGTGGTGCATTTTTCCACGCAAATATTAGCAGGGAAGATTATGAGGAAATTTCGCACGGTCGAAGTTCTGGCGTCAGTAGTGTCATTGGCTACCCAGTGCACAAAGGGAGTACAATATAAATAGGTGCAGTATTTGTGTAAGGAGTTCCTCGTGAAATGTTGCGAAGCATAGGATGACAGTAAGCCCTTCCATTATGCGTGGATTTTGTTGCTCATTATCTTAGTAGCATGGCGATTGCTGGAGGAAAGTCGGTTTCCTCCACAGGAAAAATATTTACCAGAGGCAATGAAGTTCGCTTCACTGTGGGCAACAAAATATCCAGAAAGGATCAAAGAATCAAATATTTTTGAGATTTTAGTGGAAATAGAACTTTGCACATTAATCAGCTAGCGGCCAAGGTTGTCTCCAACCTTTTTTGAGCAGTTGAGGGCCTTCACGGAGTTCAAGATCGATTTCCACAATGTATCAATCAAGGTAAGGAGGGGCCCTAAACATATATGGCACAAGCTATCATACTTAGTCTCAGAGACAGATGTGTAGAAGATTGTAGGGACTTGGCCAATGGAGTGGCACGGACCCACATACGTTGGTGCAAGTACCATTAAGGGTGCAGAGAGCTCTGCTGCGAAGATGATAGTAATGTAGAAGCTAAAGAAGCACCACAAAAAGTAGCGTAAGATTTGGCTGAGTAGGAAAAGAAAGAAGTTGTTGCTAAGATAATTGCGGAAAAAGAGCACATTGTGAAAGAGCATGTTGAGGTAGAGTGCACTAGAATAGAGCAAGTCGAAGCTTCGACTTCCCAACATTCTAAGGAGCAAGAACTGTTGGGACAGGGTGGAGATGGTGGAGAGGAGTAGAGAACTCCCTTCACATTGAGGAATCGCAGTAAGGAGACAACTATTGGGCCAAGGAAGAAGCACAAATCTGATAAACAAGTGTGCATTGACCCGATGATCCTCACAGAAGGGTATCTAGATGAGATTGGCAACAAGGTAAGAGACACCACAATAGATTTGTGGCATCAGTTTGAACAATAGTATATGAAGATGCTAGGAAGCATCCAGAAGGATCTGTGCAAGTTGCAGATACAAACAGGCCAAATTCAAGCGAAAGTTGGGCAAGCGAGCGTGGTGCAAGTGAGCTTGGCACAAGGGAGAGAGAAAGTAGTAGCGTTGGAATGGACTCTGGACCTCATAATCATACCCTTACCAGAAGGATCAGTCCACACGGAATCAGAGGAAGACCACGCTGTGTTGAGCATAGTCAAAGACATTGGGGCGAACTTGGCTGTGCTGCCACTTCAGACTCTCCATGCGCTACATCATGGGGTGTCAGACGAGCTTAGGATCAGAGAGTAATGCATGCTTACAGTGATCAATGAATTCAAAGTAAACAACGCGCAGATGTTTGTGGAGAAATCTCAGGCTCTGAAAGAAAAGGAAGAGTTGCAAGCATGAAGTTAGAGTAGGGAGACTGTTGAGGTAAATTAATTACCTATCATTTAATTGTCAACCTGCGGGTTTCGTAAAACTTGTGAAGCATGCATGCACTATATATGCTAGAAATTAAATTTCAATGTAGATCAATCTAACTATGAAACCAAATAATGAAAAACCAAATTCACCTATTCTAATTCAACAATAAACTCAAAAGAAATTATAGTACAATTATAGTACAATGCGCGAAATTGAAATCTTAATCTTTAAATCTTACAGGAATTGAAAAGCATACCACTCTTTCATAAATGAAAGCAAAAACAATCATTCTTAACCTCTCACATTGGAAAATATATGAAAGGAAATAAAAACAAATGCTCTTAACTTCTAGGTAGAAAGAAAATAAAAACAATCACTCTAACCTCTCACACAGGAAAATATATGAAAGCAAAAAAAACAAATGTCCTTAACTTCTAGGTAGAAAGAAAATCAAAACAATCACTCTTAACCTCTCACACAAGAAAAAAATGAAATAAATAAATCTTAATCTATGAAAGCAATAAATCTTAATCTATGAAAAGAAATAAGTCTTAATCTATGAAAAACAATAAATCTCACACATTGTAGTTCTCCAATACAAAAGCATGAGAGATGGAAAGTTGAGAGGCTCCTAGTGCAAGCATTACCAATCAAGGTGAACATCACTCATGAGCAGGGTGTTAAATATAAATTCCATTCATAAGTAATCTTAACTTTCCACCTGTGTATCTCCAAATTTACACATGCCTTTCAAAGGAGAAGGTTCTCTTATTTATAAAAAAACATAAGAAGCTTCCTCATTAATGGAGGTCCATTATTCTCTCCCTAGATCCCTAGAAAATCTCATAGAATTACAACTCAAATAGGTAATGATGAGATGTAGGTTTTAACCCCATACAGAAATTACTTGCATATGAATTCTAAAACACAGAAAATAAACAATGCGAGAGCATAACACATAAAACACATATACACATATATTTTCCCCTGGATCGCAAAACCGGGACTACCTGCTTGATTTTTCAATATGTTCCTTTCAATGTTACAATACATTTTTATACATGCCAAAGCATCCAATACTTATGGACCGAAAACCATCACGTCCAAAACTATGGATCGAAAACCATCACATCCAAAACCATGTGTGAAAATCATGCACAAAACCATAGGTGGGTCCACACCCCTCAAACCCCCTATGACACCCCCGCTACACAATCGGCATGAGCGCCCCCTCTAACCCCTTGGTTAACTACCTAGGCTAGTCATGGAAATAGTATAACACAACTTAACATTCTCCCACTTGTTGTTTTCTTTCCACAGGGGGCCACAAGAGAGCTTAGTCATTTATCCAGACCTACCATGCCCATTGTTTCTCTACACCAAGAGAACTTCTCAGAGCTCACAGATTTTTTCAATGCATCTGCAGTATTCTTCAAAGTGTCCACCTTTACCAGCAACACCTTTTGTCTTCTATCATATCCCTCACATAGTGATACTGAACATCAATGTGCTTTGTCTTTGAATGATATACAGGATTCTTTGCCAAGAAATTTGCACTTTAGCTGTCATAGTCTATCCTTATAGCTGCCTATACTAATCCCATACTTGAACACAATCTCTGCAACCAAACTACTTCCTTGCTTGCATGAGTGGCTCCCATGTATTCTGCCTCTATAGTTGATAGTGCCACTAAAGATTGTTTCTTACTCATCCAACTAACTGCACTTTCAAATAGGATAAACACATACCCACTTGTAGATCTTCTCTCATCTAGATCTCCAGCATAGTCTGCATCAACAAAGCCACAAATATCCAACACTCTTTCCAATCCTGGTCTTCCTATTGGAAATAATACCGGGGGGGTGAATCAGTATTAGTCAAGTCAATAAGGAAACTGTGTTTAAGGAAACAATCGTATATTCAACAAACTAATGATTAAGTTAATTAATCATATGTTGATCTTTAATCTGAGCATCATCACTTTAAACATTAAATAGTAATCATGTGTAGTTAATAACAGAAAGAACCGTCACACATAAGAAACACACATGAACACCAAGATGTAAGGTGGAAACCCGATGTGGGTAAAAACCACCTGTTGTTGTCATCTCTTTCTTCTTTTAATAATAAGAAAAACTGTTTACAACATTGTACTACCGCAGACTCATACCAGTATGCAGGCTTCTACCTGCAAAAGGCTACCACCTTCTCACATTCTCCGACTTCTACTAGAAGGGAGCTACAACCCCCTAGCTCTTGTACTAGCTGATGTGTATACTAGTACGTATGTGTTGGCCCATAGAAGTCTACAACCTTCTCACTTCCTCCATGGATCGTGCTTCATAAATTTTCATACTGGATACTCCTGGAACACAACATCAAAATCTGACGGCCACGTTTCATCCAATTTTCATACTGGACCCATCAATAACATTGAAGCTCAAATCAATCACCACTATAGTACATCTATATTATCCAATCACTGAAACTCAATCCAAACTTAATCAATCAATGAAAATCTCTAAAACCAATCAACTACAATAGATATATCACTATAACCAATTTACAGATCAGTTGTAATCTTAAAAAAATGCTTCAGAATATATACGTTGTTTGGCAGAAGTCAACCTACGTGTATATGCAGCTTCCCTGAAGCAAATGAGCATGTAGATCTGAAAACACTTTGATGCACTAATAGACTTCAGACATGATTACACATAGAGGATAAAACATGTGTTAGTGATCAGATCTAGTCAATTAGATCACATAATGATAAGTCATTATGGTCTCGATCCATCATTAGATTTCATCCATCAACACTGAAGCTAATCACAATCAAACAATCTAAATACGCAGAATACTGTCACCAGAAAACAGTCACCACAACACAATGTAAAACCCAAAACTTTGCATCAACACCGAGTACCAATTTCAACTTCAAAAATCATATATCACAAGATATACGCTACTTCGATGTGTCAAACCTACGTGTATACGCGCTTTTACCAAGGTCAACCCACGTATACCTCTGTAAATATTCATTCATAAATTTGCAGCTATTCTAGACTTCAGTTGTAACCAGATCATAATATTTACAGATCAACACATGCATCAGTATACAGATCTAGAATAAACATGAACAAACCATATAAAGATTATTCATTCCAAGTCTTAAGATCCCAATCCATCATTAGATCTTGTCCACCATCAACCGCTAAGTCTCCTCCTTGGTTCAGATCAAGCAGAGCATCATAAGCCCATAACCTGCATACTTGATCTTCATACTTTATCAGATATCTTATATTTGAGTCACCTGGCCTAATGATCTTCTCCTCCTTTTATAGTCTTAGGCCTTGCTCAATACCATGTACCAAAACCACTTAGGATCAATACTTTAGATCAATACTTTGGATCAATACATGGGTCAATACCTCGGACCTGATACAATGGACCAATACCATGGACCAAATACTTCGGACCAAACTTAGTTTCCCAAGGTATACACGCTTTTCCTTTTGTGAAGGTGTGTGTGTACATATACACAAATTTGTATATAGTGAAACTACGTGTATACGCAACTTGATCTATGGTGAACCTGCGTATACCTCTTTTCTTTAATTCTTTGTTGTTAACTTGCAGAATATTGATCTTTCATCTGAGAGAGTTTCCATCAAGGACAACAACTGTATCATAATGCCGACACTTCCTTGATAGAAAAAACCATAATAACTAGTGCCACGCAAATACCTAAAAACCCGCTTCACTGTTGTCCAATGTTCCTTCCCTGGTTTTGACATAAACTTGCTCAATACTCCCACTACATGTGCAATGTCTAGTCTAGTACATACCATTACATACATCAGGCTACTGACTGAACTTGCATATGGAACACGGGACATGTCCTCTTCCTCTTCTTGTGTCTTGGGACACTATTCAGTAGATAACTGTTGGGCCGTTAATATGCCATTATTATTATCACTTTTGAACACTTATCCCACCCATTTCCACTATTCTTCATCATATCATTTGTTATAATTTATCATTTAAATCCATTTTATAAATTATTGATGCTCTTATGAATGAATATTATTTATTCTCCTTTATTTCTAATAAATTGAGGATTAGGAATTATTTTATCAATGATAGTTCTAATAAGTTGGTTATAACATTATTCACCATTTTTAGCCTCCAAGGTAACTTCTAGATTGATGATTTGATTTTTAAAAGTGCCAACTCAGAAATTCGCTGGAATAAGGAGTGACAGTTTCGCGGTTGCGATTTTGAGCAAGTGAAGACGAATCTGAGAAATCCGGAACATGGGTTTTGTCCAGAACGGGCCCAATTAACTTTTTTAATGAACGGTTTGCCAAAATTCGGCTTTTACTGAGAGAAACACAGGGTTCTTTGAGCACGATTTTCTCATATTTTCTGTTGCGGCCGTCCTCCAAATCTCAGCTGCAAAGCCAAATTCGTCTTGCTCTTGTTGAGAGATGGAAGGAAATATATTTTCTTGTTCATCAAGTGGTTAGAATCAATTCAATTTTGTAAAAGAAATCATGTTGTACTTATCTTCGTTGTAACTTCTCTCTGATCTCTCTATTTAAATGGAAACAGAGATCAGAGATGGGGGACTTCAGGGGACTTTTGGGATTCGAATGATGGAATTGAGAGAGATGGAACGAGTGTTATTTTGAACTGTAATTTTATTTGCAGACTCTCACTGCTGAGAAGACACAACTCAATGTAATGCTGTTCAATTTGATGATCAATATATAAGCAGAGTTATTATTCCTTTGCATCTTCTGAAGCACTACCGGCAGTGATCACTGGTGGTTAGAGGCGCAACCCCGGTGGATTCACTTACCGTTCCTGTACCATTATTTCATGATCTTTATTGTGTGATGGTTTTATTTTATTTCTACTTATCGTAATCATGTAATTTTACTGCTTGGTATTTCCAGACTGAATGAACTGATCTGTTTTATATACTGTACTTAAATTGCGTGGCTGTTCATTTCCTTCTTAACAGAGCTCACTGCTTTTTGCCAGCATGTTGTTGCGATGTTCATTTCATCTTCAAAGCTGCGCTGATCACTCCAGTAATTTAACAATTTTCTGTTCATTATAATTGTATAAGTTTGGCTATTCATTTCTAATACTTAGCGCTGTTATTCATTTACTTTCTGCAATTATTTAAGCTTACCTTTCAGCATTCTTTTAGTTAGCACAATTGTCTCATTTTCATCAAGTTGTAGTGATACGATTGATTTAATTCTTTGCACTTTCTAATTGGTTATTTAGTGTTGTGTGTGAGATCAACAACTGTAAAGGACATTGGCTATCGCTGCCTAAGTTCTCAGATTGTGGATCTTATTTATGTTTGATTTCAATTGCATCAATATCTAGAGGAATGAGTTATTGCTACTGTATCCTAAATTGATGGTTGTTTGAGTGAATGATTTAGTTTAGAACATTTTAGTTTCTGCTATTCCATTTTAGACTTGCTGTTCCATTTCCTATTTGTTGTTCTATTTTACTTTCTATCGTTCCATTTACTTGCATTTGCTGCTTTGGTGTGAGAGAAGGTCTAAGGCTGTAGTGAGCCTCAGAAGTCGCTGCCTAGCTCCCAGACCTATGGTCCATGCTCTAATTTCCTTTCCATCAGTTTCTAGAGGGATGGGTTATCGCTTCCGCACCCTCGACTGATAAGTTGTATTTTTATCCTTTTGAAGTAATTTAGTCATAGGTTAGCATCTGTTTACTCTTGTATTTCTGAACGCTGTACTACTAAACATTACTCTTGAGTAAATAGCCGCCTCAGACTGAGTACACTCTTGAAATAAAAAGTCGTCCCTGGGTTGATAATTAATGTGAGGTAATTAGGAGTTACAAAGACACCTTTTTATCGCTCCACATTTTGGCGTCGTTGAGAAACAAAACATTGACAGGTTGTCTAGTGGGCAGCTCAGGAACAGAGTTGGGACAGTCAGTATTTGAAGGCTTAAATGAATGAATTTTTAAAACTTGTTTCTAACCTAGGTATCCCTTGATTTCTACTTTCTAATCCAATTTGAATCAGTCAATTTGGATTTGAAACGAAACAGTTAGAAACAAAACATTGACAGGGTGTCTAGTGGGAAGCTTAGGAACAAAGTTGGGGCAGTCAATATTTGAAGGCTTAAATGAATGAATTTTTAAAACCTGTTTCTATGGTAGATTCCCCTATGAATGTAGTTTACAATACAATTGGAATCACTTATTTTCGATATCGTATGGGGAAGTTATGATCAAAATATTGACTGCCTATCGTAAATCAACACCCTTAAAACTATGTCTTTCCGGTTGTTCCTTACAGTATTTGACCTATCAATTCTTCTTCTCTTCAAAACATGTTTCTATTGGAAATAAATAAATGAATCTACTTTCATTTCCAATTTGAATCATTTGAATCCGACATCAAACGAAAAAGTTATGCTTCAAATATCAACTGTTGGTCTAAGCCGGGTAATCGAAAACAACTTTATTATGAAGGTTGTTCTAACTAAAAGTGACATATCATATCATTGAATTTATAAAACCTGTTTCTACTGGAGATAAACCTTTGATTTAGCTCTCATTCAGCTTTGGCATCGCTCAATTTGGATGAAAAACAATGAAGTTGTGATTAAAACACTACTGGTTAGTATGGTCGACCACTGCTCTCCCGCAGATGACAAATAAATTCTACTTTGTTATTTTCTCTGTGGATTTGTTATACAGAAGTAACTACTTGTTAGTTTTTTTTTGCATAATTCTTGGATTAGGGGAGCCCGCGCACCTCTCTTTCTCCATGATTTAATATTTTATTGCAGGTAGATACTCGTTTTTTGTAGGTCCTAGGAGAAAAAAAGAAGGTCAATTTATGGACGAGTGATTTTTGAAAGAAATTTTAAATGAAGCAAAGCAATTTTATCCAACTCAGTACCCAACAGATTCATAATAGAATAAATAAAGAATTGATTTCCATTTGAAGATTCATGTCATGTCTTTGCTGCCAAAATATTTTTCGAATAGATCATTTTTTTATATAACATCATAGCTTTTGTAACTTAATTTATTTATTTACATACTATTTTTTGTTGTTTCTTTTATAATTTCTCTTATATTTTGTGTTTCAGGTGTTGCTTCATTCAAAGTGTAATTCATCCTCAGCATCAATGCAGTGAACAGCTAATTCATTCTTTGCGTGCTTGTGCATTTTGCTGTTCCTTTTCTGAAGGGATAGCATTTGTGTGCATTTTTGTCGTTCCTGCTGTTCCTTTTTCAAAGGGACATCATTTTCGTTTTGATATTTATTTTCCAAAGGAATATCACTTTTTGGTTCAGCCATTCAGTTTGTTGTTCATTTTTCACGGTTCATTTTGCTGTTCCTTTTCGAAATGGAACAGCTGTTGTTCCCTTTCGAAATGGAACAAAACTTCTGCACTTTCACGTTTTGCTGTTCCTTTTCGAAATGGAACAACACTTCTGCACTTTCACGATTTGTTGTTCCTTTTCAAAATGGAACAACACTTCTGCACTTTCACGTTTTGTTGTTCCTTTTCGAAATGGAACAACACTTCTGCACTTTCACGTTTTGCTGTTCCTTTTCGAAATGAAGCACCTGTTGTTGCTTTTCAAAATGGAATAACACTTCTGCACTTTCATGTTTTGTTGTTCCTTTTCGAAATGGAACAACACTTCTGTACTTTCACGTTTTGCCGTTCCTTTTCGAAATGGAACAACACTTCTGCATTTTCACGTTTTGTTGTTCCTTTTCGAAATGGAACAGTTGTTGTTCCTTTTCAAAATGGAACAACACTTCTGTACTTTCATGTTTTACTGTTCCTTTTCGAAATGGAACAACACTTCTGCACTTTCACGTTTTGCTGTTCCTTTTCGAAATGGAACAGCTGCTGTTCCTTTTCAAAATGGAACAACACTTCTGCACTTTCACGTTTTGCTTTTCCTTTTCGAAATGGAACAACACTTCTGCACTTTCACGTTTTGCTGTTCCTTTTCGAAATGGAACAGCTGCTGTTCCTTTTCGAAATGGAACAACACTTCTGCACTTTCACGTTTTGCTGTTCCTTTTCAAAATGGAACAACACTTCTGCACTTTCACGTTTTGTTGTTCCTTTTCGAAATGGAACAACATTTCTGCACTTTCACGTTTTGTTGTTCCTTTCCGAATGGAACAACACTTCTGCACTTTCACATTTTTCCGTTCGTTTTCGAAAAGAATAGCACGTTGACACTTTTCAATTTTGTTGTTCCTTTTCCAAAGGAACAACACCTGCGTTTTTGTTGTTCCTTTTCCAAAGGAACGACACTTTTTATTTTTGCTGTTCCTTTTCCAAATGAACGACACTTGCTTTTTTTGTTCCTTTTCTAAAGGAACGACACTTTTAGTTTTTGTTGTTCTTTTTTCCAAAGGAACGACATGTGCATTTTCACGTTTTTTGTGTGTATTTTTGCTTTTTTTGGTATGCATTTTCTTTGTTGTTCCCTACACAGAACACCACTTTCTTTTTGAGTGTTTTTGTTGTTCCCTAAAAAAAAACAACACTTTGGGAGTATTTTCGAGAGCAACCCTTCCTTCCTCTTGTGGGATTATTCCTAGTTCATCTCAACCACATTTTATTGATTCCCTTTCATGGCATGAAGTACACTATTTTTATAAGGACAAGAATTATGGATTCTATTGAAGCGAGTTAATATCATTTACATTATGATATTTAACAGGACAACTCCTTGATGATAGTTTATTTTCAAAATGACACAATTATTTATATATTACTTTACTGCATTGTTTTCTGTTGAACATGATATTGATTGATCATCTTAATACCATGTTGGTTCCACCATTCCTAGTTATAATCTGCTCTATCTGTAATAAATGAGATTATGGGTATATTTTTTTCTATTGACATGTTCAACTTCTTCCGCCATCCCTGTTCTTAAGGAGTACTGAGCCTCCCTCTTTTTATCATAAAAATGTGTAAAAAAAACAAAATTTTGTTCACAGATGGAGGATAGGGGGTCTCATTACGAGCCAGCCTACCATGTTCATAAGGTTGTAAC
>APFE030773789.1:63251-100979 GCA_000404065.3 Pinus taeda
TACAAAGTTAAAATATATACAAACATTATATTTCATTAATACAAAGTATAACAAACATAACAAAATCAAATATTACAATCATTTTATTTAAAAAAGAACAATACGTACCAAAAAAAAAAAGATAACCAAAAAACAATCTTAATAAAAATGAAACTTGTCATGTAAAAAAACGCTTTCATGTGTGAAATCTTGAAGTGAAAACCGTTTCATAATCTGTCATGAGGAGTGTGAGGAAAAAGAACGCAGCTCGTAGTGAATCGTTTCACGTGTGGGAGGTGAAGCGTGTTGGTTGTATCATTTCACTGGGCAGACTTTTCATGCATGAAAAATGAAACATGTTAAAGCATTTTGACTGGGCAGTGTGAATGCAATTTCCATGTGACTTGAACCTCATTGAAAGGAGGGGATTCTATCTACAAAAATATGCTTTACTGCCAGACAACTTCCTTCTTCAACTCAGTCGCGGTAGCAGCATACTACGGAGCCAAGTGCTGGCAATGCGCATAAAATTCGTAATCGTTTTCTTTTATAAGGCTGCTCTCCTTTCAACACCATGAAATCTTTCTAATGGACTTAATCAAAATTTATTTGTTTCCACGATTTGCAGGATCAAGGCAGTAAGTAAAAACCATTTTTCCTAGTAACCTGGAAAATAAGTCTCTAAAGAACCTAGAATATCCACGAATTGGTTACGAATATCAGAAAATCGCTCCTCAATAATGTAACTAACCCTGTTCTGAGAAAAAACCACGTTTTGGATTTTAGTAATTCGTTTTTATTTGGCGAGAAAACGTGTTTTAAAATGACATGTCGAAAGATGCTACTCATTTCCTCTGCTCAGGAAACTGCTGGGTTTTCCAGACTGGAATTAAATAATGGTTGTTACTTCTCCTGCGAGAAAATTGCACACATCAAGTTGCTCTGGATTTCGTCTTTCTCTGAAATGGGTTTTGAAAATGATGATGGATTGGAACAGCTGAAATCAATATGCAATCCTGAAATTAAGTCTCATGAATCCTAATTTGTTCAAATGGTCTGAATCCTAATTTGTCTGTGCCGCTATGCTCAATTGAAGTTGAGGTGGGCTGACTCTCACACAGATTGGCAGGTCCTTGCAAATCTATTGCTAGTTGGTAGGTTGGCTGAGATTGCGGGAATTCATTCGAAACTGTGGTTATTGTTAATGCTTTATGGGTATGAGAGGATGTATCAGCCAAAACATCTATGTCATTATGCACCAGCTAGATCTGCCTCTTTCCTAGTTTGAGTCTTATAACTTATGTCATACTTAGCCCATCAGACTTGTCTCTATACATTGTTTCTCATACGAAGTTGAAAACCTATTCTTGGTGCCCTTCTATGTACATCCGCTCTCTCTGATGACCTATGGCTTTAAGCACCAGTGGAGTAGAACTAAAGAAAGAGAAAATCGCCTTCAGATTTGATCCTTAGCACCTATGGCTGTCAACAATTACAACAAAAGATGTCAAAAACACTAGATATGCAACAAATTAGATCAAATTCAAAGCAAGATCCTTTTTATTTTTTATTTTTTTATTATGATGGATTTTTGGATTTGGATTTCAAATGCAATTGTTTTTTTTTTTTTTTTTGCAAGTCGCATGATTTGTCAATTCTCTCGGAAAATGAAGATAATAAAAAAGGGAATTGATTTTTTTTTAATTAATTCAAAACTTACATTTTCCTTAATTAAAAAACAATTTTTTTTGTTGTATTTTATTTTTTAATGAAAATCTAACATGATATATATATATAATATATATATTATATATATATATATATATATAATATATATATATAATATATAATATATATATTATATATATATATATATATAATCAGAACATGAATTTCTTTTTTATTGAAAAAATTTCTTATGAGGTTAGTGAAAATGTAAGAAAATAAATAAAAATATAAGATTGTAAAGTCTAAAAACTTAAAAAAAAAATGCAATCAAGCTTGCTTTTATTTCCTAATTCATATACTTGAAATATTTTATTTTATTTTTTTAAGTATATGAATGTTTCAGTGGATTCATTTATGGATTAGACTTTCTAGAACGTTCATATCCAAATTTGCAAAATGTACCTGATTGTGCATGAGGACATGAAAAATCATTTTAACCTGTAGATTTGCCTCAAAGATCTCTTGAAGAATGGATGAATGTAGTGGTGCAATCGCGTTTCGATACCATTCCTCAATGTAGTCCTTGTGCTCGAAAGAATGTTTGATCTGCATTCTAGATCCTTTTTCCATAAATGGTTAATATCAAGTTTTTTATATTTTTTTTATAAAAATGATATGCAACTAAATGATTTATGCATCTACATGCTTTAATCATGCATCTAGAAAAGGACTAAAAATGAATTCTAGACTAAAATCTAGCTCCTATGAACACTTCTCCGACAACGGTGCCAAAATGTTGAGGAAAATTAATTACCTATCATTTAATTGTCAATCGGGGGGTTCGTAAAACTTGCGAAGCATGCGTGCACTATATATGCTAGAAATTAACTTTCAATGTAGATCAATCTAACTATGAAACCAAATAATGAAAAACCAAATTTACTTGTTTTAATTCAAGAATCAACTCAAAAGAAATTATATTACAATTATAGTATAATGCGCGAAATTGAAATCTTAATCTTTAACTCTTGCAGGAATTGAAAAGCACACCACTCTTTCAGAAATGAAAGCAAAAACAAACATTCTTAACCTCTTACACAAGAAAAGATATGAAAGTAAATAAAAAAAAAAAGCTCTTAACTTCTAGGTAGAAAGAAAATAAAAACAATCGCTCTTAACCTCTCACACAGGAAAAGATATGAAAGCAAATAAAAACAAATGCTCTTAACTTCTAGGTAGAAAGAAAATTAAAACAATCACTCTTAACCTCTCACATAGGAAAAGAAATGAAAGAAACAAATTTTAATCTATGAAAGCAATAAATCTTAATCTATGAAAATCAATAAATCTTAATCTATGAAAAACAATAAATCTCACACATTGTAGGCGGCCAATCCAAAAGCATGAGAGATGGCAAGTTGAGAGGCTCTCAGTGCAAGCATTACCAATCAAGGTGAACATCGATCGTGAGCATGGTACTAAATCTAAATTCCATTTATAAGTAGTCTTAACATAAGAAGCTACCTCATTAATGGAGGTCCATTATTCTCTCCCTAGATCCCTAGAAAATCTCATAGAGTTACAACTCAAATAGGTAATGATGAGACACATATCCTCTTTGACCTTTACCCAAATATTCTTCGATATCTCAAAGATAATTCGAATTTGAGCATTGAAGGCCACATAAGGGTGCTTTGGAAGCTTCCAAATGACCTACACATGTCATGAAACTCAAGCCATTTTTAAGTGTTAGCAAGTATATGTCATTTTTCTAAGTTTTAACCATTTAATTCACTTAGAATACTAGAAATCATTAACTTTTGGAAACAAAAAAGTAACCCATATAATTATGAAAATGGAGGCTATTGAAAGGTTATATGGTCATGGAGTTGTGACATGTGAGTGAAATGACAGTGATAAAGGTGAAAGTGGATGATATTTTGAATATATTTTGGAGACTTTACATTTCCCCTAGCTGACGTTATTTCATGTCCTCATGCAATCTACTGCATTGCTTAATCATGATTTGCTTTTGAATGAGCTTGGCTTATATCATATGTCCTTAAACTTTGCACTCGATAGTATTTGGAAATTTTATTTCGTTTTGCAAAGTATTTATCGTCATACATTGTAATACAACATCTTTGGTTGGTTCTTGTGTGACAGCCAAATATTAATTGGTATTGGTTCTTGTGTTTCAACAAAATTGTATTTGGTGTCTTTCCTTAGTAATTGTTCCATTGGTGTGACAACTTCACATTGTCTCAGATGAACTTCATATAGTAGCCTATATGCCCCACTGTGGGATGCAACTGTCTTACAAACATAGGATCCTTCATATCCATAATTGATGCAATATTTTCAAGACCTACTAGTAGACCCTTTGTGCAAATAATATGGCCCAATAATGTGCCAAAATGAATGCCAAAGATACAATACTTAATATTTAGTGAAATTTGGAGTTTTTGAAATTTATTAACCACCAATATTAGGATTTATATGTGATATTTTAATAAGTTGAATATAATCTAGTCATCTAATTATACCTCTAGCAACCTATGGATAAACTCTTTAAATGTTCTGGAAACAATTCAAGAGAATACAACTAGTGCATTATTTAAACCAAATGGCATGACTATATATGAAAAGGATCCCTATTATATCTTAAATGCAATCTTGGTCCTATCCTCCTCTATGATATTCACTTGATGGTGTCTAAAAAACCTGATAGTGAATGTGCAGGCCCTTAGTGGAGTGTGCTCAACCAACAGTGAATAGGTGAAGAATACGGCCCACAGAGAAGGTAACCCAACCTTATTAATGGCCAGAACTCCACATCCTTTCAAAGATGAAAACCTCTGATAAAAGAGTAACTTGCATAGGTCGACTTCTAGACTCACTTTTGAGTCCACATATAACAAATATAAACTTTAGAATTGTACTTTCTTCTATCTGATGTTTCCTAAGCATTCATGATATTATTATAGGCATTGGACACCTGTGCTAACAATCTAAGTGGTGAAGGCTTGAGAAGAGGTCTTTTCTCTTGGCCCCCCTACCAGCTCTTCACAACCAGCTATACCTACAGCTTTCCCTGCAGCCCTGAACAGAGATTAAAATTATATCAGAATATACACGAAACACCCTTACTTACCTCTGCACCAGAGGCCTAAGACTGCAAGAGATCTGAGCCAAAAATGCCCTAAAGCCTCGTAGCTGTCTTCCTTAGAACGACATCTCTGTCTCCAAGGAAAACTCACATATTTTGAGAGAGACTGTGGTCATATTACAGAGATTTGTAGATGGAGGAGACCATGGAGACTTATCTACACAATCCACTTTTTGATTGCTTATCAATTAAAAGCATATGGTGATATAATTCTTCTTTGGATCAAACAACTTTCTGCTAGTGACAAAAATAGGGTGATTAATGTTCCTATCCCATGAATTGAACCTAGGGCTATGAATAATCCATCTACAAGCACATGAAGTATTTATTTCCAAAATGGAAAGACATGTATCAACATGAAACTAATTTCTTCTTGTGGGTATTGAACACTTTATAGCATTCCTATGTCCAATTGTATTTCGTGTCTTTCCTTAGTAATTTTTCCATCGGTGTGATAACTTCACATTGTCTCGTATTTCACTAGAGTAACAAAACGAATAATGAAGCAGACCAAAACTAAATCTGGAAATGAGACAACCTGATGTAAATCTCAGGAACATATTGGGCAATGGTCATATGATGGGTTTTATCTATAATCTTGGGATGAAGGTGAACTCTCGTATGGTGAACAAAACTCTCGTGTGATCCACTATATGAAAAAGAGGGAGATCTTATATCATTAGTGTAACAAAACAAATAATGAAGCAGACCAAAACTAAATCTAGAAATGAGACAACCTGATGTAAATCTCAGGAACATATTGGGCAATGGTCATATGACGGGTTTTATTTATAATCTTGGGATGAAGGTGGACTCTCGTGTGATCCACTATATGAAAAAGAGGGAGATCTAAATAAATAACGCTCAAAAATCTAGTTCTGCAATCTTAAGTGACGGACTGAGTGGCCTCTATATCACTCGGATAATATCCTCCTCAAAATTCAAATGATGAGAGTAAATTGAGCTCTTTGATCATAGGTTCTATGCAACTTCATGTCCCACAGAAAACACACATACAATCTCACACTAAGACAAACTAGAAATTATTACACCAACATATTCTTGGTCCCTCTCGTATGGGAGTTATGCCTAAATATTAGCTTTGATAAAAACAAAGAATTTTATTTGGACACCATAAAACAATTTCACATATTCAATCTCAAATATAATACATTCATATAGTTGGAGTTAGATCCAACTAATCCAAAAATGGAGATTGTGGTTGAGAGAATATCTCAACTCCAACAAACCAAAACCAATTTACTAAGTCAAGTATTAATCTTAACACATTGTAGCTCCAAACTTGGCCCAAACCCTTAAGCAAGCAATGGGATGAATCCTTAGTAATCATATTTATTTTCTCTATTGTAGTTGAAGGGATCATCCATTGTGTATCAGATCCCCAGTGTAATTCAATAGGGATCACTGCCCCATACATCGTTCTTTTGTTGTACATTTTGATATGATATAACCAGTATATTTTTATTTGTAATAAAGAAAAAACAAAAGAAAATCCTTCAGTCCATATTTTGACAGACATGCATTATTCTATCCTTCATCCAGCTCTCCAAGGTTTCTTCTAGATGTAACTAGTATATTTTTTTCCTATTTCAAGCAGATTGTTTGGTCAATTTAGTGTTTCTAAATTGATTTCATTAATTGTCAACCCGGGGCTCGTAAGCTGATGAAGTGAAGGTGTACTATATGTACTTAGGCAACCTCTTAAATATTTTTGTCGTTTGGGGGTGTTGTTTGTGATCAATTTATCTTCCTAAGATGGAATGGAGATTTATAAGCAGATGAGTGATAGTGTGTGTAAGGTGATTTCTAAATGAGTGAGTGTGTGTTATTGGTGGTTTCTAACTATCTTCTAAATTTGCAAAGGAAAAAGCTTGAAAGAATTAACTTGAAATGAAACTGAAAGCAAAATAGAAAAAAACCACTTTCTAATAGCACTAGTCACTACTCATGCTGCTGCAATAAAAAGATAAGAAAAACTACTTTAAAGACCAGTTATAATGTTTAACTCTTCCTAACTCTCTTCTTCCAACATATAGTACTATGTGAAACACGATTAAGAAGTAGTTATAGATAAGTCTAAAAAGTACTCAAAACAAGCTGTAAGTTATCAGTATTCTAATCTCTTAAATATGAATAGCTTATGATAAAGAGACCATCAATATGTTAGCATACAACTTGAGAAACTAAACTAGAAATCAACTAGGAAAACAGAGTAAAGGAAACAACTTATGAATATGACAACTGAAAATACTATTAGAGATAAAGCAAATACACAAAGACACACAATCCCGGGCTAACACCTGCAAAAGACAGCCCTGATCAGTTTAAAGTAAATGCTGGAAATGAAATGACAATGAAATTAAATCAAATATATACATGTGTTAAAGAAAAGGAAAATTGCTGAATTCAAAGGAAGTGAATGGTAAAAACATAAAAGTAAATTATGAACGGGGGCCCTCCATCCACAAAGCCCAAAGAAAAATCAGCTACGTAAAGGAGTCAAACAACAGTCTTCTATTAATTCATAATGCAGAAATTACAGTCAAAAGGTGCTGAAACAACAACTTCAAAACAGAGCTTTTGTGCTCACTAAAAGCGTAGCAATTACATGAATGCAACAACTAAAGACTAATCTTCAAGCGTGCGCAAACGCTAGATTTTATAAGCAAGTAAACAACTTCCTACTGCGTAAAACAAGAAACTGAAAATTAACTGACAGCATGCAAATTAAATGGTTCAGCAACACGTCAATAGGTTCGTGGGTGATCTGGAAGGTACGGTCATTATGGAGGTTGAATCCAAGGTTGGATCCTGTCTCCCATGACCTGCGTAGAGTGGAGGAGTTGCCATCTGGAGTGACGTATCCTTTCAGCTCACGCAGCACCGTTTGAGCTGGCTTTGTTGACCGGAGTTGGACCCTCGTTGACCGGAGGTATGCGTGGCCTTGCTGACCAAGCCAATAGCACAGGAACCTTCAACACCTTCATTCCCACGTGCCCATGTGGTTCGTTTCTCAAAATGACACGTGGAACATGGAGATCCATGAAAAGGCTGTGAAATTGTTGAATGGCTGCGGAATTGCCAGACAGCTGCGGAAACTTTGTGCATATGTCAAAAATCTAGACAAACAGTCAAACATTTAGCAAAGTCAACCAATCATGCTTAAAGACATCAAATGTAATGATCTGGGTAAGTTTATGAGGAAAATAGGGCAAAAGAGAGGGATAAGTGAGGAAAAGTTGTAGGTAATGATGGATAAATAGGTGCAAGTTAGAGGCTCTACACAGATCTTAGATCAAAATGGTAGTTGCATTATTTTTCCGAATGAACTTCCTCAATTAGATGTATATTGAACCACAGATATTTTTTCCACTTGCTTTGGATTTCCTAAGCATTGCTATGCATTTTTGTTTTTTAATTGAAAATTCTTCCATTAAAATGCACTTGTACTCGTACTTTCATGAGAATGAGAATGAATAAAAAAAATCATCCAAACTACATTCCAATGCATATTCTCATTATTTAGAGTGCCTCTAATTCTAAACCTACAAATATTTTGTTGTTGTCATGGGCTTATGACTTAATGCTAATACTAGGCAGGTTTGAAATTTGATAGCTAATAAATTCTTGTATTAATTTGTCATCAATATTTTTTACAACACCTGTAATTTTGATCATATTTTAAAATTTTTGTTGAATTCCCCAAGTAGTAGAAGGACTTCTTTTCTTATACCTAACAAAGAAATTCCACTTCAGGAATTAATCCTCATAAAACATATCACAACTCCTGATATTGGGACAGCGCAAACACCAGGTGAATCGAAGCCTTCCTTTGAGATTGTTGATGGTGAATATGAGAAACTAGGATCTGCTTATGTTAATAAGGGGGAGGTGCATACATTCCAAAAAATTATAAGTTTCATTCGGTTGGAGCATGGAGCATGTGCTTATGGGACCAAATGGGCCAGCTAAAGCAAACGAACGTTATGGAGTTGGGTCCAGAATGTGAAACACTTATGGCTAATCTTCCTTGGGATACCGCAATGTTCAAGAAGTTTTCATAAAGTATTTGTGTGCATTTGGTTGAGTGCATTCCTGCATTGAGAAAGCTTTAGCATAATGCATGCATTATGATGTACTTAACATGATGCACAAAAGGATAAGGTAAGGATGGAGATGCATCCAGTGCATTCTCTGGAGCTCCAGGTTATTGGCATGTTGATTTGGAACAAGTTCCTCGGGGAGTGCCAATCATCATTACTGCCCATGAATTTTATGATGCTCTTCTACTGCACCAATTCCAGAAAACTCCTCGTGAGTGGTATGAAAATCTCATTGATATTGCAGAAGATTCCTTTGATGGACTTCGTTTTATGTTGTCTCAAGAACCAACAATTGCCAACATAACTAAACACCTTAAGGGGCTTTCTCCATATGAAATATCTCACTGGAGCACGTTGAATTTTACTCTCAGGCTGCTGAATGCTGCTGAATTGGCAAGGAATATTGCTAAGAGGATTTCATCAGATGGTGGTTGGAGGAAACACTCATGGAACATCCTTTGGATTTTCTCTTCATTCGTATTTGTACATTCTTTTGCATGCATTGGCAGTTGCTCCAGCTTCCTCGGTGATTTGAGTAGAACAAAAGATTTTGGGTGCTCATCTATTTTATGCTCAGGGTATTGCGTGGGGTTTTCTAAACCTTCTTGAACCATGAGATGGATGTCACAACTGAAAACAGGGGATTTATTGGACATTTTCACCATTCTACCCAGTTAACTTCTGAGACCATTTCTGGGTAAACGGAAATGAGTTATAAAAATATGAGAGAGGTTATTGTCAAACACAGATTAAGGAACATTAACCTCTTTCAGTTTTCCTACAGATGTCACAGATTAGGAGAATCGAGTGCATCTTTGAGCCCTAGTTTTCGAGATTCATAATTTCCTTGTTTAATACATATTTTTAAAATGCAGATCTCGGGTAAATAGAGACGAACCTTAAAACACTGAGAGAGGTTTTTTCTCAGAACAAGCAGATATACAAAACCTCCTCCAAATTTTACACATCTGTCATGAGTTAGGAGATACGAGCTCCTGAAGTGACCCCTAGGTTTCAACAGTTTGGTCCATTTTTCATGGCAGACAGTTCCAAACTTCAATGTAACTGCTGCTATCTTTGGAAATTTGGTTAGATTCGACCTCCCGGGGGGAGAATTATTTCCTATATAATATTGTAATTCTAATGTGTAAATGGTTGGATTTGGGTGAATTGTAGCACTGTTCTAAGCTCCTGGAGCTGTTGTAATCATTTTCCTAAAATTCAATAAAATTGGGTTTTGCAAGCTTAGATTCAATTTGCAGAGATTCATGTGATGTATTGGCTATTGTTTGTCTTCTGTGTATGTATTTCTTTATTTTCCAGGTCTTTCATATCTATTTAGATGTTTAGATTGAGAAATGTGTAAGAATTCATTCTCACAATTCTCTGATTTTTGCTTTCTAACATCTGTCTATAAAGCCTTGTGCATGGTTTCAAGGTATTCAAAAGTTGAGACCTTGATGCCCCACTGACTGTTACTCTTTCCATCCCACTACAATGACAACCCTCTTATTTTGGCATAGTCCATATGTCTATCTTGCCTCTGTTGACGAATTCTAGAGTGGATTTCCTAGATTTGTTTTCTTTTCAGACCTCTTGACTCCATGCCCAATGGATCTCTTGACTTGTATTGCAAGGAACTAGATTCAATCATTTTACATTTTAATCCCTAATCTAGCCCCCTAAGTCAAATAGAGGTCAGATCTAGTATTTGATCCAGAGAGATCCCTCTCTTAGGTTGGAAGTGGCTAGTTACCAACCTAGAAGCGGTTTGAAATGGTTACCTCTGTGGTTCCCGTCCTCAGCCTGGAGGCAATTACAGAGCATTAACATTGTGCACATATTGTTTTGTGTGCAATGTTACAATAATGCATTCCTTGCTATAAATTCACCATTTTCTTATGTTGTGCACATACTAGCTTATGTGCAGGAACAATAAACTACTCAAAATAAATAAACTACTTCATGCTTTGCACAACACTCATTAGTATTACATTACCAGAGGTAAAAGTGAACATGGCACATAACTATTGATTGATTTCATCCCAATCTCTCATTTTCATCTCTGTTTTCTCCTAAATGTACTAGATTTGTGGGACCAAATCCTTGGTATTGGAAAACTATTGCACCCATTGGGCCCATGATATCTTCCTTTTTTCCACTATTGTGCACATAAACCTATGTGCTGATGTACGTCTTCCATCCCTTTATATTTGTTGGAAAATTCATAAAATCCTATGTGTTGGAACCTAATTTGGATGCATTCAACTACCTTCAATCAATCTCTAAAGTTATCTGAATCCATGAACCAAAAATCAGAAATTAAGAAGGCCCTAATTGTAGAAAAAACTTGAATAATTACAAAATAATAGCAATGATATGAAGACAAGCAACAGAAAAAAATACTGGTGATTTCAACTAGAACTGGATACTGACTTTGAAGAACAAATGTAAATGCTTTAGGAAGTAGTTTGTAGCTGAGTAACCTAGAAAATAAATATGATAAAAAGGAATTCTTCTGAGAAGGTATGTATGCCAACTCAGGTCAAATAAACAACAGTATGGATGTTCCCTGCCCCAAATAGTCTCTTCCAAAATCCATGCAATAGCACACTTTACAAACAACTTCATCAAGGTATGTATGCCAATTGAGGACCAAGGCAGTATGGATACTGCCCTTGCCCCAAATGGTCTCTTTCAGACTGCCTTCATAAAAGGCCTCTACTCCAATGTCTAATGGTCATTTTATATTTAGTCTTCCCACTTTTTGTAAAAAAGAGGAGCTGCAAACTCTGATTAGTGACACTTACGAGTGAAAGTTGTAACCAAATATGCATGGAGTTACAAAGGATTTTATGATGGGAGGGACATAAATTTTAGCTTTTTGGGTTTCTTTGAAAATGTTTACACCATGTTTTGGCCTTGCGGGTGCTTCGTGAGATGTGGGGTGCATGGTGTATGATTGGACCATGCTCTTCCATGATGGACTTGGACATTGGAGGTTGTTTACTATTTGCTGCTAGACCTTGTTTGGATGTTTGAAAGACATTCTTCCTCAAAGTGTTGGATAAGTATGGAGCTTGGTGACTTCATGTTGTTGATGCATGAAGGGATTTTATGTGCTTGGAGTAGAATTGGGTATTTTACAGGAGGTTATTGAGCCCTAGATAGCACGTTGTTGCTTGGTTTCTTGCATGGAGTTTTAAACTTGACATGTGGACTCTTGGCTTGAGGTAGTGGATATGTAGGTGTGGGAGTCCTTAAGGCGACACATGACCCTAGATATGCATTGTCATTAAGAAGACACATGACTATGGAGATTCATTGGAGCTTTGGAGGATTGTTGGACCTTAGGGAGTAGTGGTCATGCCATGGAGGCCTTGCTTGTTAATCATTGTCACCTTTGAGCCTCACACACGTCACTTAGAGTAGAGTGCTTCACATGGGTGGACCTACTTGTGTCTTGCAAGTTTTCTTGTAGTGGACTAGGTCCACTTGTTATTGTAAAGGCCCTTTACCTATCATATAAATAGAGGAAGGAGTGAGTTGTTATTGTAGTCGATCATGCACTTCTGCATATTCTTTTTCATACTTGGGTTAGAGATGTAAGAATAGTGCTACCTTCTCTCTCTCTTTCTTGTTCAATCTTCTTTGTACTTTGTGTTTTTGTATTAAGGTGCTAGTGTTTCTTGGAGTACTCACCTAAAAAATTCATATATATAAATAAGAAATGAAAGATGTGGGGTGCATGGTGTATGGTTGGACCATGCTCTTCCATGATGGACTTGGACATTAGAGGTGGTTTACTATTTGATGCTAGACCTTGTTTGGATGTTTGAAAGACATTCTTCCTCGAAGTGTTGGATAAATATGGAGCTTGGTGACTTCATGTTGTTAATGCATGAAGGGAGTTTATGTGCTTGGAGTAGAGCTGGTTATTCTAGAGGAGGTTATTGAGCTCTAGATAGCATGGGGTTGCTTGGTTTCTTGCATGGAGGTTTACACTTGACATGTGGACTCTTGGGTTGAGGGGGTGGATATGTAGGTGTGGGAGTCCTTAAGGCGACGCATGACCTTGGATATGCGTTGTCCTTAAGGAGACACACGACCATGGATATGCATTGGAGCTTTGGAGTTTTGGAGGATTGTTGGACCTGGGGGAGTAGTGGTCATGCCATGGAGGCCTTTCTTGTTAATATGTCACCTTTGAGCTTCACACATGTCACTTAGAGTAGAGTGCTTCACATGGGTGGACCTACTTGTGTCTTGCAAGTTTCCTTGTAGTGGACTAGGTCCACTTGTTATTGTAAAGCCCCTTTACCTCTCATATAAATAGAGGAAGGAGTGAGTTGTTATTATAGTCAATCATGCACTTGTGCATATTCCTTTTCATACTTGGGTTAGAGATGTAAGAATATTGCTACTTTCTTTGTCTCTTTCTCATTCAATATTCTTTGTACTTTATGTGTTTTTGTCTTAAGGTGCTAGTGTTTCTTGGAGCATTCACCCAAAAAAATCATATATATAAAGAAGAAATGAAACTCATGAACACAATCACAACCTATCATATAATTCTCCATGCTTTCAAAAACCCTTGATAGGGAAAACCAAGAGAAACCCTATCTCCACCAAAGATACTCCAACAGTCAATCTTTTTGAATATATTTTTGAAATATCTTTTGTGGAGCTAAGGTTTCTATTGGTTTTCTCTATCTAGGGTTTTGGAGAACTTAGAGCATTATATGATGAGTTGTGATTGTGTTCATGGATTTCAGTTCTTACACACACATATGAAGTTCTCCACTGTCCAAAATCATGCTATTTTATATTTGACTTCCATCTTACCACTGCTTAGCATACCTCGTCACTCTTATAAATTTTGTTATTTCAAAGATTTGATTTCCAAATTTTCATAAATACAATGTCCTCAAAAATATTGCTAAACACTTCCATATTCATAGTTAGATCATATTCCAAGAATATATACATTTTTGTACGGATCAACAGTTGTCTCATGAACAATAATCACATCACAAGCAGCAATTGAACTTGGTTGGGGAGGATATTAATTTATCCTCTCAAGTTCTTGAGTTCTTTCTACTTCCAAATCAAATCGGAACTAGATAAAAAAGCAAGTTGACCAAAAAATACATAAATTATTCAAATTTAGGAAAAAAACATATATATTAATGTGCATCCATATGAATCACAACCATTATATAAAAAAAATTCCATTTAACTTGAGTTTTCCTAGAAATAGATTTGGAGGTTTCTCAACATGAAATTCCTAAAGAATATGTTGTCTTGAAGCCAAGCATGCACCATATCATAGTTAAAATCTAAAGTGTTTGGCACCCTTAAACCTGGCACTAGCCTGAGAATCCTATACCATATTAAGAGCATATTTTTTCTAAGAGAGTTCACCATGCATTTACAACCAACTTTTTTCTTAAGGGTGAAAGTAGTTTTGTGCCACATAACTCTGTTTGAAGGACAAATATCCATATCATAAAATAGAGGCAAGCTTGAAATGCTTGTTCTACAGCTAGAAGTATTGTTATGACATTGTTCACAACTTTTAAGTACTTTGTTGAAGGACTTCAAAAGAATGTAAAAGTGATTTAGTGGGTTAGAATGTTCAATGATGGGTATTATTGTGAGATTATTTGCGCAGCATGCTCCTACTAAATTGAAAATGGGCTTTTCTATTTATTGTTTGGGCCAAATATTGTAATAGCAGCACTAGTGCATTAACTATGCTAACATGTCACTTACTTGTTAATTTGACCATGAATATCTCTTTTACAAAGCAATATTTATTAGCTTTGTTTACGTTAGTGGTTTGATAAGAACATTTCTACAATCTCTTCACTGAATTTCTTAAAGATTTTACATTTATGTTTTTTGACAAAAAATGGCTTACATTTTACCCTCACTAAGTAAGGATTCTTTAAATAATCTTCTAGCTTGGTTCCTTTTTCCATCTAAGCTTAGAAAAGTGTCATGAATTTACATTGAACAATGTAAGAATCTAGTCTTTTCCATAAACAATCAAGCCAACTCTTTCATTTTCCAAATTACCTACCAGTTCTAGACATATTCTTTGAAATTTCTATGCTAAAGGTGTGGGATTTAAGTAAGTGATACAAAACGCACACCTATAGTTCTATTGTTCACCTATTAGACCAATGAAAATTATAGGAAAACTTGGAAGGGTTGAACATGATTGTTCCAACCATACTCTCATTGGAGCACAATACATATATTCATAACACATACCTACAATACTTTTGTTCACCTATTCGACTAGTGCATATTGTAAGCAAATTGTTAAATGTTGGACTTTGTTGTCTTGAGTTCACACACCAACACTAAAGATGCAACGTATTGTGTGCATCCTTGGATATGTTTGAGATTCCAAGCTAATTGTTTAAATATATATGTGTATAAAACTTCTATATTAGCAAAATAACCATCAATATTTGTTTCTTGCATTTTGGGCTGAATTCACAATAGTACGCTAAAAAGTGTCATTTAAATGTGTGGAAACTAGGATATATAAATGTGAGATATATACTCTACATCTTTGGGTTATCTCTTTTTCAAATATGAGCTTTTTTAGGCTACATGTTAATTGTTTGAACTTTGAACTTTGAAGAAATTCCTGGATGGAATTCGTAAGTACTCAAATGAATGGACTTTGTAAGGTAGTGGTGCCATAAATTGTGTTATTTCAAATATTTTACTTCCATATTTTCTCAAAATACCAATATCATCGATAAATACTTATATGTATAGATACTTATGTTTAGGATTATATATGTGTTGGAGCGATTCCTTTATGATTTACTATAATCTTGATGTTGACAAGCTTTAGTCGATTTTTTTAATCAATTGTTCATAGAATATGCAAAAGATTTCAATGTCAAAATGTGGGAAAAATTACATTTCTTCTGATTTATTTTTTATTGTACATGAAAAGATAATCATGTTGTAGGAATGAGGTATCCTACAGTCTGTTTCAATTTTTGGATATTTTTTTTCCTACCATTTTTTTACAAGGATGTAGATTTCATTTTCATGTTGATGGTTTTTGCATGTATCTTATCTAGCCCCAAATGTTGGTAATGGAGCGGATCCTGAGAATTAGTAGTGGACATAGACTATGAGAGGTTAATGTTACAATACCACTTCCACTTGGTAGCAGAAAAAGTTTAATCGTCTATGACATAAATAAGAGTTATTTAATGGCAGAGTTGAAAGGGAAACCTAAGTCATTTATTTGCATTTCTTAGCTGTAAGTCACATGTTTGATTTTGAGCTTTACTAGATTAATTATTTCACTAATCCAATATGCATGGCTTGTATTTCTCACCCGATGCTAGTTACTTGACATGGTTGATATAACATTCAATTCTAAGCCACTTTTATTTGAAGTCAGAGATTTTATTGATTAAAATGATGTTCATATTTTGATTGGTTTACTTGGAGCTTGATTTAAAAAGTTTTGTAAATTCCACGTGGAAGTTATTTTTCCAGGGTGAGCTCTTTACACCAATAAGGTTAGATGAGTCCTAGAACATAGGTATACAATAGGAACATATTTGGCCTTTGTTATGTATATGTTATCCTTTATATCATTGATGAATGGTTATTGATGATGTAAAATAGAGGATGGGAAGGTCCTATCAATTCTCTTGACAAAAAAAAATAAAATGGAGTGGTAGAATTGTGTTTTAAAGGGTGAGCTAGAAATCAATACTTGAAAGGTAGAACTTGAGAATGGAAAGTTATCTGATATGGATCTAGAGACACAACAGACCGTGGAAAAAAAATGATGGTATTGATGAGTCTTCACAAGAAGTAAGCTCTAACTGTTAGACCACTACCCAAATTTCAGTTATCTGCAATGGAAATAATGACTCTAGTTTTATTTGTATGAATATCGACTTTGACCATTGTCCTGTTTGTTTCCTATGAATGATTTTGATTTTCAAACTCCAACTAGTTTTTTGTTAAACTCATTAAAGTTTTGATGACAAACTTATAGTTTTCAAAGCTCTTTTCTAAACCTATTTTCTTGAGAAAATTTGTCCTTTTTACTTTAGGTACTGTAGATTTCCACTGTGTGACATATGCTATGATATAATTGCCTGGATAAATAGATAGAAATGTTGTACAACATAGTCTTTTTTTTAAATCTAAAGAAACAATATTTCAAATTTTTTTTGGGAAGTTTTAGTGTGTATGGATAAACTCTTAAACCCCTAGACTAGTAGCTAAGTCTAGAACAACAATGCAAAGCATTCTCTACTTTTTCTATGACCAATAGATTAAATAAGAGGAAAAGAAGCCTACCTGTAGCTTTTGCTTACTCCTTATCTCCCTTGACCAACTCTATCGCTCCTCTCTGTACTTAATCCGCTTGAAGAGTACTTGCACACAGACATAAGACAAAAACCGATCAAAGCATATGATAATGATCTATTGATTAAACATAGCATGGAATTAAGTACATGATACAAATATGAAAGCATAAATGAATAATGCAAGCATATGGAAAAAGCTTTGAACACTTTATTAGTAAAAGGAAGAGTTACAACCCAATTTTCTCGTTTCAGCATCACTGCTCCAGTTCAATCCCATCCTCTTGTTGCATCAAAAGTTGTCACCTTGACATTCTGCAATCTGTGTGAGTTCATTACCACTCATACTTTCCTCCTTTGCAAGTCTTAAGTCTCATTTCCTCATATCAAGCCTTTAATATAAGAGAAAGCCCTCAAAAGTCTCTAAAACTCTGGTTCCACACTTTCTCTTTGCATTACCTACGGTCACACACCTAATGGTCATGTCTCCTATGCACCTGATCGCTCTTTCTTTGTGTTATGGGTGCGGACCCCTGTAAAAGTTAAAAAGGCACGAGTAAATTCTAAAAACTCACTTTCAGTCATTTCTAGAAGCTTCTGGAAGGAATCTTGAGGTGGGAAGTTCGTTCTCTTAAGGTTCATGCATCCCATACCTTAAGGAGCTAACCCCTTGATGTGAGGAGCTTATCCCTTTGAAGGAGGATTCTATCCCTTCATAGGTGGACCTATAACCTCCTTCCCTGCACTATAAAAAGAAGCATTGGGCTGGTTACTGGGGAGGTTAGAAGCTGAATATTTTTGAGGTGAAATGTTGTTGGAACTTATTCTTCTTAGTTGAGTTTTTATGAGGAGAGATTACATACCTCTATGATCTCATTTGGAAGAGTGAAAGGCTTGTCAAAGTAAAGGAAATTCCTGTTTTGGACCCCATGAAGAGCTTGTTCAACATTAAGGTTGAAAAAGGTTGTAAGGTTCTTCTACTTCAAAGTTAATACAAATAAGTTTTTTTTTCTCAATAAGTTGTTCATTCATGATTTATTTTATGGATTCTTTGATCACCATAATAGACATGATTTATAATATTTGCTATGCAGGTGCTATTAAATGTTTGCTTGTTTTTTATTGCAGGTCTTCAAAGGTAACTCTTTTGAACGATTGAAGAATGGCTACTACGAACAAGCATTGGATCTAAGGTAGGGTCTTAACACCTTTATAGTATTTATTTATAAATCGTATATGTCTAGAGAAAGATAGATTTGTTTGTCTGTTTGTTGCTAGACTATCTTCTGATATTAGGGAGATCGGTCTTGTCTGCAAGATCGATTTATCCGACCAATAAATTGGTGACTCCACTGAGGAACTGAATTTGGTTTTTGGTTTTCCTTTGTTTTGACTTGAGAAAATTGTTTTCATTTCTGGTTTTTTATTGATGTATGCTGGCTTGGGTAGTTTTTAGAATCTGGATTGTTTTTTGTTTTTTTTCGAAGTTTTCAGGGGACCGCACTTTCTCTTTATAGATAGTGCGAGCATCTCTGCATTTTTCCTTTAGTAAATAGAGTGGGATCGCACCTGTTTCTTTTGGAAGCCTGCGAACCCTGTAAATTTTTTTGAAAAACCTAAAATATCTTCTTACAGTTAAGTTTAGGTTTCATTTAGGGTTTTACTGTCTACCTAAATCTACATTTTTCCTGTCAAAAATCTCTTGTGAGTGAGTCCGAGGGTATTTTTGTTTTAGATGATTTTCTAGAAGTTTGCATGCCTAGAGTGGTTTTCACTTGGTCTCTGTAGTGACTCAAAGATCAGAAGCTTGAGAAACCTTAGATTACCCTGGTGTCTTTTCGCCCTCTTGATGAGTCTGACTTGGTTGTGAAATCTATCCTTTGTGAGAAATAGATTTAGTTTTCTCCTTGCAAATATTTGAACAAACTTTGTTATAAGTTTTGAATTTCATTTTTACAAAAGAAAACATATTTGGATGTTTTTTGGTTGATTTGTTATTCTGAACAAATGAATCCTTATTTTACTGAGAAACTAAGTAAAATGTCCCTAAAAATAATTGAAGCCTTTATTTAACTATATTTTAAAAGTTTTTAGATCTCAAAATTAGTTTTTGTAGTTTTGAGTGTTTTTCTAGAACTTGTAGATCTCTTATGAAGCAAATTGCTTTTTGTAGTTTCGAGTTTTGAAAAAGGAAAGGGATTTATTGTGAGCATTAATTATTAGTCTCATTTTGAGTTCTTATTAAAAAAGAGAAAAAGATTTTCTATCCATTTCCATGTTGAAAGAAAGAAATGTTTCTTAAAGAATTGCATTCTCAAACTCTCTCTTTTAGCAAGAATTTCATTGAAAGAAAAACTAATTGTTTATCATTTTAGGTACATCTTTTTAGTGTTTTTTGGAGTCAAGTCTTCACAACATCAAAGTTTCATTTCCATACCTATTGACTTAAAGAACAATCCATAAAAGCAACACCTAATTAAATTTGATCTAGTAATCTTTTCTATTTCTAGGGCTCTTATCACCAATATAGCTTAGGCTAGTATCTTGGAGTAGGGAGTTATTAACTCTCCAATATAGTTAAAACAAATAAGTAGATACATCTTGCGGTAGGAAATAAATCCAATTTTAATTGATACATTCTGGGAAGCTTATCTTAAAGGAGTCAATCACGAGATCATGTCCGAACCTTTGAGACAATCAATTATGTTTCATTGGGAAAGATAGAAGATTTGCGCGTATTATAAATGGTAAACCTTAGATTAACCATTGTCGGGTCGCCTGGGGTCACTTGTTGGTAAACCTTGGATTTCCCATGTCGAGGAGCCTTTAAGGGGATTGAGCTTTGTTACTCTGCCCTTTCGTTTAGATCGAATCGTAGACTGTTCCCCCAGTTGTATTTATTGTTGTTGGTAACCTTAGTGTCCATAAACTTAAGATTACTTCCTAAGGTGACAGTGAAAGAAGGATCTCAATGTACCTGGAGCAGACGTCGACTAGACTCACTTGGACTCTCTGGGGGGTTCTCTTCACTCGAGATGGTTTTGTGAAGAAACTTGTGCCTGTCTGTTTCATTAAGCAAGTTGTCGGGGTAATTGTTCCAACCGCCCTTTTTCTATTAAACTTCTACTACGTTGGATTTCATCACCAACTAGTGTTTTTAGTATGGGAAGTTACTGTTTGTGTGTGGTTTGAACTCTTATATTTTTTAGGTGTGTGATTCAGTTGTTTGTTTCTTTAGAGACTTTAGGCGCTTTTATTGAAATTTTCTTTGTTTGTGTGTGATTATTTTCATCCTACATCAAGAGGTTATTATGCTTCATCGATCATGTCAAGATGGTTGTCTATGTTTTCCTAATCACCAAAAACATTTTTATACGGCATTCCTTCTTTTCCTTCGGGGTACCAGTCACTCTCTAGTACTTTTTAGGAGCAACTCCTCGATCGACTGAACATCAGTTATCACCTGGTAGTAATGGAACTAAAACGTTGAACACGAGAAAATTCTTATGATGTCTGGTAGTATTCCAAATCCTCAACCTCAAGGTAGTCAGTTACTACTTAAGGGGCAACCTCAAGGTAGTCAGTTATCGCCTGGGGGGCAACCTCAGGGTAGTCAATTACCGCCTGGGGGGCAACCTCAAGGATAGTATATACCTTCGGGATAGTACATACCCCAAGGTCAACTCCAGACTTAGTATACTCCTTAGGATTCTTATCAACCCCAGAATTAGTACATGCCTCAGGGTTATCAACCTCAAGGTCAGTACCCAACCCAAAGTTTCCAAATATCTTCTGGTCAATAATTTTTACAAGGACCTAGAAATGTACCGCTTAATTATCAGCCCTACTTTCAACTAGGTTATGGTCCTCCATATGCACAACCTGTTATGGGTCCATACTCCAGAATGAATATGGCATGGGATCCATCTCAAACTCAACATACTATGCAACCTAATGTGCAGTTATCTAATCAACCTGGACAACCTTTGGTTTCTGGTCCAACCCAACAACCTGTCCAACCTACTATACAAACCTCTGCACCTGGTTTAGATCAACAGCCTGGGCCTAGCTCACCTCAAATTCTGCCTCAAACTGCAGCAACTACTGCAACTTCTGTTCAACCTACCACACCTGTTTCTGGAGTATTTGTATCTTCGGTTTCTACTATCCCTGCATCAGTACAAACTCCTCAAGTCTCTGTGCCACAGTCAGGACCTACTTTTCAGACTTTGGTCCACATGCCTGGAGGAAAAGCTAGTCCAAGTACGATTGCTACAAGTCAACTGCAATTCATTGATCAACTGTACCAGGGATAGTATCAATTCGGTCCTACTGTACAAAACCCAGTTTATTAGTATCAACCGTATCTTGGCTATACTTATCAACAGCCTCAACAACCCCAGTTTGGTCCGGTTAATCCTGGTTTCCCAAGAGGTTATAACATTCCTAATGAAAATCCAATTCCAGGTTATCCTGGATATCCTCCTCCTAGAGCTAGTCTTGTTACTCAAGGTTTTTGCAACCCTAACCGTGAGTTACCATTTATTGCAACTTTGGATTTACCTGATTTGTCACACCTTACGAACGATTCAATTAACTATCTTCTGTATTGGCCGCCAATGCCTAGTAAGTTGCCCAGTGATATCACGAAATTCGAGGGTAAGTCAAGAGAAGATCTGTCAAATCATGTTATGACTTATCACCTCTGGTGTGCATCTAATTCAATCATTGATGATTCAATTCGATTGCGTCTTTTTCAAAGAACTCTTATTGGTCTTGCCACCAAATGGTACATTGAGTTACCATGAGGCTCTTTTAATAATTTCAATTAGTTAGCCACTTCTTTATTAACTCATTTTCAGTTGCCTGTCAGATACGGCAATGGCATGGAATTGTTAACTTCACTAAAACAATCCATGTCCACATATATTTTTGATCATATTCATGAATGGTGACATAGAAGGCATTTAGTGAAAGTTTTCATTCCAAATCAAATTTTAGCAGAATGGTCCATTAAATCATTGTTACCTAAAATCACTAAAGATGTAGCTAAGGGAGGAGTTGTCACTGAAGAGAAAGTCATTGCTCAGGCTCAGTACCTTGACCTCGTCTATACGCAGTCAGGTACTTTACATGAAAAAATCCCTGATCTTCCAAACAACAGTCAAACAACTACAACTCCTTCAAGGTCTCATGCTGCTAATGGTATGATTGGTTCAGTTAGTACTAAAAGCAAGAAGAAATTTTCAAAGAATTCTTCTCCTACAATAACTTTACTTGATTCCTCGAAAGGGGATTCTTCCGCTGAAATTTCTGCCGATGTCCATGTCGTAGATTCGTCTATGACCAAATCCGGTAGTAAAGAGAAGGGGAAGAACAAAAAAAACAAAATTCAAAAGATGAAACAGATAAAAATGAATCTACTGACGAAAACTGGAAACCTCACTATCCTTGTTTCATTTGTGATGAGGATCCTTTTACTAAAGAATGCCCACATTGAGCAGAGGTTTCGAAATTCGTTAAATTTTCTCAAATGCCTGTTGTCTTGATGGATCCTTTTCCTACTCAAGATGGTAATATGGTTGCTTCTTCCTCAAATACCTCTAAAGAACCCATTATGATGATGTCTCATGTCAGGATTGCGACACGATTGCAAGATTATGATAGTAAAAATCTTGTTAATGGTAAAGAAGCAGAATATTCTAAATCAAACACATCAATGACACATCCTCCCGGTTCTAATCCACTACAGATCGAAAAACCCAACCCCGACTTAGTAATCAAACCGCCTGCTAAAGGTATATTTCGGAAATCAGCTTTCAATCCACATGCGAGAGCTGTTCAAAATTATAACATTGTTGAAGACTTAGTTGTTTCCCCTTCAGCAATGTCGGCTTTGGAAGTGTTGCAATCATGCCCAACACAACATAAATTACTATTGTCTGCTATAGGAGCTGTCGACATACAGGATTCGAACCTAATAATCTTCGATTTAGATAATAGTACACCTCGCCTACCTCATCAAATGGCTTTCCAAATTCCATTTTTAGTCAAAAACAGACCTTGCTTTCGGATTGTGATTGATGAAGGGGCTTCTACGTGTATTATGTCGATCCAGTGTTGGAGATCGCTTGGTTCTCCCACACTCAATCTGTCTCCGACAATTCTAAAGGCTTTTGATGGCGAGGGTTCCATCCTTTTGGTATTTTGCAGGATTTACCTATAGGGGTCGAAGGAAAAACCATAAATCTAGATGTGGAAGTGGTTGATGCCCCTCTAGATTACAACCTTCTCTTGGGTCATAGTTGGTCTTATGGTATGACTGTTATTGTTTCATCGGTCTTTCGACTTATAAAGTTTCCTCATAACGGAAAGATCGTTATGATAGACCAACTGCCCTATTTCTCATCTGAACTAGCCTCTACAGATAGTGTTCAGCACATCGGTAAAACGACTGTCCCTTACAAGGATATTGGTGTAGGTTTGATTAAATATTCTGGTTTACTGGGAACTTTTTCCTTCCCTCCTCCTAATGTATCGCCTTCTATTGCAACCATTCATATGATTTCATCGAACACTATTGCTTCTGATGATCCTTGGATCATACCTTCCGATTATGAGGTGGATTAATTTGATGATGCAATGCCTTTGAGTCCTTTTGAAATTGCATATCATGCTGTACAATCATTTTCTGATCCCTGATCAAGGTCGAGGACAGTTTTTTCCTGTGTCAACCTCGTTAAAAAATCAAACTGGGAGCCTTGAGGATAGTTTTTCCCTATGTCAACCTCTTTAAAAAATGAAACAAGGAGTCTCGAGGATAGTTATTTTCCTGTGTCAACCTCATTAAAAAATGAAAGTGGGTGTCTGGAGCATAGTTCCTTGTCTTGTGTCAAGCTCGTTAAAAAATAAAACAAGGAGTCTCGAGGATAGTTTTTTCCTGTGTTAACCTTGTTAAAAAATGAAACAAGGATTATGGAGCATAGTTCCTTGTCTTGTGTCAATCTCATTAAAAAATGAAACAAGGAGTTTTGAGGATATTTTGTTTATGTGTTAACCTCATTAAAAATGAAACAAGGATTATGGAGCATAGTTTCTTGTCTTGTGTCAAGCTTGTTTAAAAAATGAAACAACGGTTATGAGGATAGTTCTTTTACTATGTCAACCTCATTAAAAAATAAAACAACTCCCTTTCCAAATCGAGTCTTTGAGTCTTTCCAAGATCTCGAACATGAAATTTCATTCCATCCACCTCGATTTGAGTCATTACGTTGGGGGCATGCGAACTTATAACAAGCATAGTTTTTCATTTCAAGCTTGTTTAAACATGAAAATGAATCCAAACAGAGTTCTCTATGGTTCAAGCTTGTGTAAAAATGAACCCATACCCGATTTACATCTCGTGATTGTCATTTTTATCCGCTAAATTCTGCTAGATGAGCCTTGGTTGTTTTCATTCCATCTCCACCATCTCTTTGGCTGATCATATGTTTTCACTTGGTTGTTTTTCCTTTCCTGAGGGACCTCAGTGATGAGTGGTTATATTAGCCAGCCTCTTAACCATTACATGTTTTGAGTAGTTCCACCATTGCCGAAACCAGTTGCTACCCTTTATACCACTCATTCCTCTAGGATGAGTCTCCTTTAAGCTTTTTTTTGACTCGTAAAATATGAAAAGATTTCCGAGTTTTTCCCTTTTTAACTCGTTAAACGGAATTAAAAGGGCGGTCCAATTACAACTCTTTTCAAGTTTGATACTAGTTATGAAACGACATGTCTTCGATCACTTTTTTACTTTTTCGGATCAGAGCCACTAATTATGAAAAGTACTCCTTGATCATAATGGTCAATCGATTCTCTCGAGTATTATTTTATACTTTTTCAGGCTCGAGGGACACAAATTTACGAAAAAGGATCCCCATGAAGTTTTCTTAAGTTTTTCTTCTGACTCCCTAAAATTGAAAAACACCGAGTTTTTTCCTAAAATTGGACTCATTAAAATCTAACAGTAAAGGACCCGTTCAATTTTAAACAGGAACGAACCACTCCTTCTTAAGGTTCGAATTTTAAACTAAGTTGGACTCATCCAAAGGATGAGCTTATAAACAAGCAAATGTTATCCTCCTCAAGCTTGTTAAAAATAAAGATGTATTTGCCAGAAATGGTGGGGGGAAAAGAGAGAAAAATGAACCTGTTTGTTACACTTTGTTTTTAGAAAAGATGCTAACCACTCTTGAACACGACACTTTCTGTTCACCTGGGTTGGGAAATCCTTTGCCTAACAATTAATCAAACCACATTGAGAGTCTTCAGCCGGTTTCTGGGTATTAGCTTTGGATCAATTGTCACCAAGCCATCTGCAATGTCACTATGTATTCAAGAAATCAATTCAAACAAACCATTCATCTGAAAAATATCTGTCATCCATTTTGACCATCCCTGAGTCAGTCCTTACCGATATATTTCTTCAAAACTTGATCTATGATTTTGTGTTGTGGGCTTGTCTACGACAGATCACTTTCTATCAACATCAGCTCATTATCTAGGAGGTTGATCTAGAAATCATCAGTACCTTGAAATCTGCATGCCCTAATGGCAGGTTTCTCGCCTTCGACGATAGGTTACATCATTGACCTTCAATCAAAGCATTTTATGACATGTTCGACTTCGGCTCATTTATTCACATTTCATGGATTGTACTGATTACTTTGAGAGCCATTGACATTACAGGTGGTTTCTCTCACACTTGTTAACATTTCACATCATTGACTGGTAATCAAGTGGTTTCTACCATGTTCGACTTCGACACATTTATTCACATGGATAGAATCATACTAGTTCGGGAAGCAGAAATCAAGACCTTGGATCTAGTTTCTACCATCCAGGCTGCGAGGAATTTTGTTATTCATTATACAGTGGACTATTCATAAACAAATGGTTTCGCCCATACTATGCCTACACATGTCTATACTCTTGATGTATTACAAAATCATTCCTGTATCATAACAATTTAGTCAGTTTTCTAGTCAGTTTTGATCTGAGTATGGGAATTCCTACCTCAGCGATGATGTGTCTACACATATATATTTTGCATTGAATGTTTTTACAAGTTCCGACTAGGGTGTCCGTAGGATGATCCTTGAAATGATAAAGTACTTCACTCTTCATAAATGACATGCTCTATCATTATCTATTACAGACTTCTCACTTTAGGGGGCAATCTGTTGCACTAAAAATTGTCACCTTGACATTCTGCAATCTGTGTGAGTCCATTACCACTCATAATTTCCTCCTTTGCAAGTCTTAAGCCTCAGTTCTCATATCAAGCCTTGAAAATAAGAGAAAGCCCTCAAAAGTCTCTAAAACTCTAGTTCCGCACTTTCTCTTTGCATTACTTGCAGTCTCGCACCTAATGGTCGTGTCTCCTACACACCTAACCGCTTTGTCTCTGTGTTATGGGTTTGGACCCTTGTAAAAGTTAAAAAGGTGCGAGTACGTTTTAAAAACTCACTTTCAGTCACTTCTAGAAGCTTCTGGAAGGAATCTTGAGGTGGCAAGTTTGCTCTCTTAAGGTTCATGCATCCCATACCTTAAGGAGCTAACCCCTTGATGTGAGGAGCTTATCCCTTTTAAGGAGGATTCTATCCCTTCATAGGTGGACCCGTAACCTCCTCCCCTGCACTATAAAAAGAAGCATTGGGCTGGTTACTTGATAGAATAGAAGTTGAATATTTTTGAGCTGAAATGTTGTTGGAACTTAGTCTTCTTAGTTGAGTTTTTATGAGGAGAGATTACATACCTCTATGATCTCGTTTGGAAGAGCGCAAGGCTTGTCAAAGTAAAGGAAATTCCTGTTTCGGACCCCAGGAAGAGCTTGTTCAACATCAAGGCTGAAAAGATTGTAAGGTTCTTCTACTTCAAAGTTAATACAAATAAGTTTGTTTTTCTCAATAAGCTGTTGATTCATGGTTTATTTTAAGGATTCCTTGATCACCATAATAGGCATGATTTATGATATTTGCTATGCAAGTGTTATTTATTGTTTGATTGTTTGTGATTGCAGGTCCTCAGAGGTAACTCTTTCGAACGATTGAAGGATGGCTACTACAAACAAGCATTGGATCTAAGGTAGGGTCTTAACACCTTTATAGTATTTATTTATAAATCGTATATGTCTAGAGAAAGATAGATTTATTTGTCTTTTTGTTGCTAGACTATCTTCTGATACTAGGGAGATCGTTCTTGTCCGCAAGGTTGATTTATCCGACCAACATTAGGTTGACTATGGAATTGGATTTCACCTAGTTGAATATATCCCCTTTACGGATTTGCCCAACCGCTTAGATTTGACAACACCAAACTCCAACAAAATTATAACAAATACTAATTCCATGATTATCCCTTCCATGTGGCTATGTATCCCCTCGATGGATCGACCCTCTAAGTAATATATAATTTGGATCTACCTATGTCTATCTTATTAAGTATAATTACTAGAAGAGCTAAGAAAATGACTAATGGAAAAAATCGACCCACACAATACATATTGTGTGCAAATGGAAAAGTTTTTTTATGGCATAAAATGATCATATAGTTAAAAAACAACCAAAATGAGAGGAGGGGCTAGCCTTATATAATTTCTTTAGTAATGGATAATTGGACCTCACTTTTGATAATATATTTCTTACTTATTGTATAGAAGTTGGAGACTAAGTAAATTATGAGAAAATAATTTATCATAAATTTTCCCATAATGAGGAATTTTACTTACTTGATTCAACAATGAAAGTAATTTTAGGAGGTATTGTTTCCCTTGAATTGACCTTGGAGAAGCATGTGATGATAAATAGTGACCATAGGAGGCTTAATGTCTAGCTTGATTTGACTTAACAACTACTTGGAGAGGGTTGTATTGCTTCACTTGGTTCAATTTGTTGCAGAAGAGGTTCAATTTCGACTAAGGGTGGCTCAATTTATTAGATAAGAGAGTTAAAGCACTTGCAATAACTGCTTATTGTGCATTAATGGTATAATTTTCCTTTGAATTTACCATAAGCACCTCAACGTTCCACTTGAGAGACCAAATGACTAGTTGAGGCGGGTCGAATCACTCAGTGAGGTTGTATCGCCAACAACCTTTCCCTTTTTTACTTGACTGCTTATCCATCTTTGAACTGTTGAACATATTCAACATCCCTTTAACTTCCAACAAGGTTTTGACCTTTGTAATTACTAATTTAACCCCAAGCGGCACCAATGAGGGATGTCACCTAGCAAGGAAGCTAGATCTCCAACACTCTAGAGAATTTTAGGATTTTGTCACATGGGTTTTGTCTAGCCGATTTTTTTCATAGCTTTTGATGACAAGTTTTCTCTTCATTTCAAGTCTTCACCTTGTTTTCCCACATAGAAGCCACACGTGTCACTTGGACATCTTTTACTACAATTTTATGGATGTTTCTTAATCTTTTGCAAAAAAAATTACATGGTATGTCATTTATAGATAATTCTAAGAAATCTAAGACCCTATTAACATTTTTACCCTAGGAACACATGCAGTAAAAAATGTGAATAGTTGAAAACTATGAGACTGCCATGTTGAAAATTATCTAATGAATATTGCATAAAATCCAAGGATGCATATAGACTCTATAACATGACCATATTGTAAGACATAAGTGCACACGACATGGGATGGACTGGCCCTACAACTTTGATCACCCCTGCATAGTCAAAGGCTCCCATAAACCGTGAGTCCTAATGCGGTCCACTCCAAAGTCCTCTAATATTATCCAATATGAAGGGAGCTCAAAGAAAGAACCAAAGGGACTAGACATGGTTAACCATAATATGCCTAGGACACCTTAACACAAAATATCACATGGCCTAATTGGCTTTAACTTGCATCCTTTAGACTTATAATGGTGTCATGAAAAGCAATGAAAATACCATATGTACCCCTACTGAAATTAGGGGTAGTAGGAAATTTTTGAGAGCTTGATTTGGGTGCTCCCTTATTAAGAGCTTGTAGAAGCTCCCCATTGGTTTAGGATCTTGTAGAAGTTTCTTAACAAGAAGGGAGATTTTATGAGATCTCAACCATTTGGGACCTAAAATCGAGAGTGCTAAAAAAAACAATTTAATCATTGTTTCATGCCAAAATAATGTCAAAATAGAAAATCATTTAAATCTATTAATCATGTCATTTTTGAAATTTTAAACATTATGTGTTGTAGAGTCTAGAGACAACCTCTTGATTGCTAAGAGATCAATGCCTAGAACATCTAGATCTTGTGTGTCTCTGATAATTCTTCAAAGAATAGATACATCACTTATAACATTTCTTACCAAGAGAATTTAGTTGGTTCAATCATAAAAGAAAGACATAATCCATAATTTCTTTATACATTTATATATGTAGGATACACAGTGGCATAAATGATAAATCAAAGGAGGCCAAACCGCTCAAGGAGTTACAAATCAATTACTTTAGTATGAATATGAAAGCAGGAAAAAGATAGGAAGTAACCCATCATGTAGAGCTCGAAATATCGAGAATTCCACACTTCTCTAGATTTAGAAAGACATGATGAATATTCAAAAGGAATGGAAGCAAATATCCATGGAGCGCAATTAAAGGTTTAGTTTACAAAGACTTCTACAGGCATTTTTATCCACATCTTAACTCAAATGAATTTGTAAGAAATAGAAAACACATCTAGCAGCTACATAACGTGGAATCTGAGAGGAACATGAACATTATGAAATTACAATAGAGAGAAGACATACTGTAATCCTGGAACGAAGGAATCGTCATTGATTGTCATTAATAATCTGAGTAATACATTCATCAAAAAAGCAAAAACGTTCCCAAAAATTACATAGAGTTTTTCTTTCCAAAATTTTGAACCTTTCTACATTTGTGGAGATCATAATATATAATATATAATATATATATATATATATATATATAATAATAGATATGCTCCTTTAAACATAGGTCGTAAAGAAATATTTTTTTCTTGATCTCACACATCATCACAAAACATGCTTCACAATTTTAGCTTGTGCGTGAGCACAACTATCAGAACTGATATATAACGTGTTTTAACAAAATACAGAAAAATCATAAAGTAAAAAAATATGAAAGTAAAATAAAATGTCATTATTGGCATGATCTGAGTGGTCCTCAGGACCTGCGAGATGATGAATATGATTGATGGGTAGACGTTGGAACACAAGGATGAACCATCTGAAGTAGTGGGGCGTTGGAAAATTGTTCAGATCGTTTCCATATGGATGGAGGAGGTGGAGGAATAGAGTTGAACTGTCTATAGTTGAGACGGAGATGGATCACCCCTAAGTAGTCCAATTTGCTGTGAAAGGTACTTTTAACCAACTCAAGAAGGTGGAACTCTTTCTCAAGGAAATTCATTATAGTTATTCCTTTGAGAACCAATGTCTTCTCGGCGGCTGCTCCAATCTTACTTTTGATCTCAATCATTTTTTAGTTATATAGCTCTCGCATGAATAACTCTCCGTTCCCCCCCACAAATTAGGTAACCTAGCTTCAAGAAGCTTGTTGAATTCCTCATCTAAAGTTGCCACCTCTTTTTGTAGCCTTGTAAAACTCTATTCTTCTCAAACTCTGCCTTCTTCCTTCAAAATTACTTTAGAAATATCTACCACCGCACCCATTCTATCAACTAGATCCAATGGACTTAGCTCATAAATTGACCTCTCAGTTAGGAAATGAATTTATTTCTTAGCTTACTAAGAGTTGGTAATGCTTGCTTGTTTTCCATTGAGGAGAGAAGGAGCACATTCTGCACTAAGATTCTTTTGGTTCTATATCAAGGTTATTTGTTCCCAACTAAGGTTGATCTCATAAATGATCTTGTCCCATATCAACTGCCTAGTCTCAATGAGAGCCATGTTTCCTTTGAGCTAGGCCCTTAGTTCCTTGTTTTCTTGAGTGGCACTTTGTAGATCTCTAGTGAGCTTGTCTGCAGTGGCAATCGAAGCTTGGATCAACTTCTCTTTCTGAGCTACTTGAGCTCTGGCAGCATCTAAGTCACTCTGAGCCTTCATTAACTCCCCTTCAGATAGTTATAGCTCGGTCAATGCTCGAGTGAGGCAATTGGTGGGGTTTTCAGGCACAACTATCATGCAGACATGAGAAACAATTCCTTTTTGTAAATCAATCATTGTTTGATCTAAGGCAGTAACTCTATTCTTGCTCTTAGTTAGCTCCTACATTAGAGCCTCCTCCTTTTCAATCTGAATCAACTCAGGAGTTTTAATGTGCTTGCCTCCAGGCATGTTTAATTATCACCTTAACTCTTGGTTCTCTTTCTGAGTGCTTTGTAAGACAATTGCTATTGCTTCCTTATCCTCGGGATCCACCCCCATCTTCATGATTAACTCTTTATATGCTTCCTTTTGTATAAAAATCACCCATGACTTGATCTTCTCCGTCTTTACCTTGTCAGAGATCTTCTCTATATAAGTTTGAGCCCCGTCAATGGTCATCTAGTTCTTGTTAATGCCATTATACAACATTTCTCCAACCTTGTAAATTGACTTTATGTGCCAAGGGGACACTAGTTCAATACAAAGATACATCCAAATCTTGGAACTGAGGGTGAGAAGGCAGGGTTTGGATGAGGGATGCTGCAATCTTATCTTCATCTCCTCTTTCTCCTGGTCCATTGTGGCTAGTACTCTGGTGTGACAAGGAATAATCTTAGAGGCCATTTCGTGGTGCAACTTTTCTTTTGCTTTCCTGGTTCTCACTTGGATGGCCTTCCCTTACGACCAACTTGTTCTTGCAGCATAAATACTATCCTCCAATTCCAAGACAACTACCTTAGTCGAGGATGTAGATGAAGCAACTAGCAGTATTTCTAGATTGATCTGGAAACTTGGGCTATCAGACACTTGTGTTTCTAGTTGTATACATTGTTCTTCCTCCTCCTATTCATGTTCTTGTTCTTGTTCTAGTCCTTGTTCAGGCTCTTGACTTCTTGCCTTTTTATGAACATGTCCCTCTTCCATGTTAGTTGTGCCTTATGTGTCGGAAGTCCTCTTATGTGTTTTGTCCGTGCTGACTGGGGATTGGGTCTCCATCTTTGTATTAAGAGGCCAGAAATCAAAGTTAGCTTTCGATTCAACCTTGTGCTTAAGATCATATACATGAGTTGAAGCTTTAATCTTTTCTCTTTTTCGAGCAAAGACGCCTCAGGGATCGTAATGCCAAATTTGTCCCTTTTCAAACTCCATGGCTTCGAGTAGGGCCTCAATTATTTTGAAGGAATGTATGGCACTTATCATAAAAGGGCCTACTGGCTCTCCCATTTTAAAAATGTAGCCTTTCTTTGCCAATACAAAGTGGAGTAGGTCTACAATGAAAACTTGTCTGATGAAATCGACTGCGAAGATCCTCATAGGCAGAAATACTGGCAGATGACATGGAGGGAGTCCACATCCATAAACACAAATTTATGTGTGATCCTCATATTGGTACTAGTCTCTAATGGTAGCTTCCTCATTGAGTTGGAGGAGCTCCTTTTGTTGTGGAAAGATTATGGAAGGTGGGACCCCATGGATGATTTGGTAAGCAATGGCCATGAAAGACAAAATGAAATGAGAGTACCCACCCAAACCAAGTCTCTTTCTCACTGAGATATTCCAGTCGAACACTGAATTTTTCTCTTTGATAAGGGAAAACACATCCAAATGAAGGCATTGAAACTCTTTGATGTGAGCGTATAGGAATAAGTAGAACAACAATGAGTAGTAGTGGAAATAAGAGGAGACCCCGAAATAGCTAAGTTCGAAGCAAATAGTCACTGAAATATATCCTGGGGTATTGAGTTGACACCCAGGTTGCTTCATTTTATGTGAACATCCCAAAGAGGCCCTATTTATTTTCAAGGGGATGTCTTTTCCCATTAGACAAGCAATTACGGCTAAAATGGGTTAGACCGATGCCTGAAAGAGAGTCAAATGGAATCAGATATCTGAGGGCGAAATTGTTGCTCTGCAGTTGGGAGCAGTGCGAAATGGATGGCTAGGGAAGCATATGGCATAGGGAAACTCAAATCTATTTAGATTAAGAGGGGACTTATCTCGAGGATTACAACTCCTGAAGTAGAAACGAATTGGTTCTTATCATTTTCATAAGAGTCGGCTAGCCAAGTGACAAACTCAGGGAGGTGGTGAACTGGAGGAGCAATTTGGTAATACAACCCAGATTTAACAAACCTAAAAGGGTCCTCATTCCTTAAATGGTCGGCAAACATCTCATATCGGAGATCTGCAAGTGGGAAGGGATAGACAAGGTCATCTATTTGGATTTCGGTGTCCATTAAAGGCCCGACACCAGTGCTTTTGACCTCATGGGTGTTGGGAGTTGCAAGTGTCATGTGCTTCATTCTTCTAAGTAAAAAAAAGTAACAAACAAGGAGGTCACGGTGTCGGGTTACCTGGAGCTCGCAGGGAGGATTGGAAACGACTTTGGAAGGTGTCCTTGACCTTTGGGAGTGTGCAAAGAGGTGAATCCTACACTATGGTCCAAGTATAATATTCTCTTAACTAGGACTAAAAGATCATTCAGGTGGTAATTTTAAGGTTTTGGGATTTATGTAAAGGACAAGGATAATTTCCCAGGTGGTGGAGGATAGGCTCAGGTGGAGGGAGACACGTGACAATCGAGGATTGGTCCAAGGTGACGGAGGATGGGCTCAGGGGAAGCAGATGGGCTATCCATAAACTTTACCATTTACCTTTTACCTGATACCTCAAGCATCACTGAGCCAACGAGAGAAGACTGCCTAGCGGGTGGTCCCCACCCCATTATGGGTGAACTACACTATGGATCAGACGCACTCTTTGTTTGGTGCCAGAATGGATCACGGTTGTTGGATGGGCATTGACCTTTCAACATCGGGGGTCTTATCCTTGGTTAACATTGTTGCATGTATGTCGTTGGAGTCGATGCTATCAGTCACCAGATTCATATGGAGGGTGACTCGAGCTCTGATTTGCATGCTTTATAAGCATAATTGAACCTTTAAAACATTAGCATAAATACTTTAAAATCTTTTAATTTCATTTTAAAGCCTCCTTCCCTTTGGACCCGATATATGGTATCCTGAGATATAAGCATTGGAGAACATGTTTTTCACCACCTTATAGAACTTACATATCATCTCCATCCTTAGAAGGAACTTTTGGGCGAGATGGAAATAACAATATGATTTAATAGGGTTCCCCTCTTAGCTATTTATATTATTTCACGCTCAAAAGATAGGGAAATGGTTTCCTTATTTGAGTAAATATGGATCTTTCTACAATAGTACTAAGATATTGAACAACTCTAATTCATGTCTTAAATGTTTATATCTAGCCTCAAATTGTTCTTATTGAATGATCATAATTTGCAACCATAGAAAACATTAAACTCAAAATATCAATTTTTTTAATTTTGATGTTAGCTGAAACAACCAATTCATTCATTGAGAAAACCAATGGTTAATGTTATTGCAAAATTTAGCACCCTAGTGCAAAGCCTCACTAAGCACTCCATATTAGTGCAACATTAGGGTCAATAACCATTGTCACCTTAGTGACTGTTCCCCTATTATTTTGTGGTTGGATAGTATCTCCATAAAGGAGGCTTCCCTAGCATATATTAGAGATTATATGACTCAAGTACTCCCATGCTAATTACCCTATAAGGGTTTTGCATGTAAAAACACCCAAGGATAATGTTCAAAAAGTAAGGCTCTGTGTGAAATGAGATGTAATTCTGAGGAAATGAGTTCAAAGGACCCTATAGCTAAAACTATAGGAATTATAAAGTACTAGAGAGGCACAAATAGTTTCCCAAGCACATGTTACCTTTAAATTACCATTTGTTGCTATAAGATAGGGTTTCTAGTAGCACACTTACAACATCCAAAATTTATAACAACAATAACAAAAATAGCCTTAAATTGATGATAAACAAGGGGAAACAAAAGGATATTTAATGGATAAACAAGGAAATAGATTACAACAAATTTTAATGGTTGAAAATACATAAAACAATAAGGGTGGCAGGAGCGGGTTGGGGGCGATTAATTTTCTTCCCTGAGAAACAAGAAGAACATAGGTATGCTTGGTGTTTAATTCACACTTCCAACCATATTGCTAGCCATACTTCTCTTCTGATTCATAGGGAGAGTCTTTTTAGTCAACCATCTTGCTAGCCATTTGATATTTCTTCTGGCAAGGTATATTATGTTAGCCAAACCAAATCATAATAAACCAACGTACCTTGGCATAGCTCGAGGAGGATACCTTGTCTGCAAGATCAACAAATCAACATGATACATGTATAACATAATCATGACAATGGATAGAAACATAACACCTAAGCATATAACCATGCAACCGTCGTTCTAGCTAGGGTCCACTCATCAATGCATGACCTTGACAACAACACACACGATGACCTCATGCATGACAACAAACACTACATCACTATACATTTGACCACATGCAACCATGAGTATGCATAAGAAATACATAACCACACATACCATGACCTTATGCATGATGAAATAAACCATACCAATGTATGTAGACAATGCACAACCAAAATGTAGCCAACACACCATCCTACACACGGATAATACAGAAGTACAAATATGGACCACACACATAAACACATATAATCAAGCATAAATAAACAACACTTGTAACAACATGTAACCATGTGTGAAATAATATAACCAAGCATACATGAATGATACATGTGACCGAACATACAAGAATGTAACCAAGCGTACCAAATGATACATGTAAATGACATAAAACAACATATAACTAGTCATACACTCTCAACGTGCATCCCACAATAAAACACATCAACTTTACATGACGACATCACTACAACAATTGTCCAAATTGTTATCACTAGGTTTGGCAGGCTGGGCTATGTCAACCTTCAACCAAGAGTAACTATTTCAAACTAGTTTGACTGGAAGTTAGCCCTTCCAATCTGAGAGGGCTCTCTTAAAACACATTATCAAATTCAAATCAACTCAAAACTAAAGATGGCTATCTCTGATTTATTTTTATGTGGTTTTATAGGTGAAGGAGAATGTGATGGCCGCCACCATTGGGCATGGAGTCAAATAAAAGAAAAGCATTGGAAAACAACAATTTTTAATGGAAACTGAGGCATTTCTGGCTTTAAAATCGATGTCAAATAAGAATTCATAGTCATACATAGAAAATGAAGGAATTTGGAGCACTTGACATGAATTCCAAGTAATCAAAATACTATGAACACTAATAGAAACATAGAAAACATGAAAAGGACACATAAAGCCATAACATGAATCTTAGGTATGAAAACAGAGTTATTGCAATATATATTAGCTGGAGAAAATTTTTACATAGGGTCAACTTCTCACATTATCGATCAACCCCTTCAGAGTCAAGAAACTACAAATATGTAGATTAAGACCACCATCATATCATTAATTACAAAAATTTGCCACTTGGGGCTAGATTCGATCAATCAATTTAGAGACCTTATCCTACTTGACACTTATTGAGATATCTTAGGGATTTCGGTCTTGCACAATTTGTATACAAGTAGGACTCTTCCAACATTAATGAACTCAACCAAACTATGTTGATAGAGCTTATCGAACCCAATTGATTTTATGAATGCACTAGAGCTGATGATGTGTCTCATGCCACGTGGATGTTGACTTGGTTGACTTGTTGACTTGTCTCCTTGAAAAGTAGGAGTTGATGTGGACACTTAAATGACTTGTAATCCATCTAACTGTCTCACTATTTGATGTCCAAAAACTTCCAAAATGCAGAAAAATAGAGTTTTGACAGTTTCGTAGCAAATTTCAATAGCAAATTCAAAAAACACCTTTCTGCTACCCCTCTGCTCTTTCTACAAGTTCTAAGGTTTTCCTTGATGTTTTCAAGCTAAATACATGCCCTTAGAACTCCCTTTGTTGTGTTTTTTAGTTTGCCATCTCCTCCAAGAAAAGCTATATCAGTTTCGTAGCAAATTTTCAACTTAACTACGGGGAGTTGCTACTAAATTTCAAATTTCTAAGTTTTTTATTTTTCATGGTTTCTTGCACCTCCTTATTACTTCTAATACCTTGTTCAACTATACATAAGGCTGAAATTGCTGGTTAAACATAGTAAATACAAAATTGAAATTTTTACCATAATCAAGGAGTAGCATCTATTTTTGCAATAATCTTGAGATTTCTCTTTAAGGGCCCAGCTTTGATCATTTCAATTTCAGTTTCTAATGCTTTTACTGTTGGCATTATGGTTCTGGTATGATTTCAGATGTTGTACTTGATGGCAAACACCCATGGCATGGCTCTCATTT
>APFE030773807.1:13285-25422 GCA_000404065.3 Pinus taeda
GACTTCACAAAAACCTTTATTGTGGAATGTGATGCTTCAGGAAATGGAATTGGTGTTGTTTTAATGCAAGATGAAAGACCCATTTCTTTTGAAAGTCGTCCAATGGAGGGAAATTTTTTACACAAAGCTATTTATGAGAAGGAAATGTTGGCAATACTCCATGCACTTAAGAAATGGCGACCCTACCTAATGGGAAGACACTTCAAGCTAAAAACGGATCATGATAGCCTTAAATTCTTTTTAGAACAAAGATTATCCTCTGAAGAGAAACAAAAGTGGGTCACAAATATGTTGGGTTATGACTTTGAAATCATCTACAAAAAAGGGAAGCAAAATGTGGTGGAAGATGCACTCTTAATAAAGGATGAGGATGTGGAAGCATTGTTGTGTGCCATTATCCAATCAGATTAGATAAACAAAGCAAGGGAGGAATGGAAGAATGATGAAGAAGTGTGGGCACTTATTCGAAAGTTACAACAATATTCCAGTACGTCTGATACATTTAGCTGGCAAAATGATTCGTTATGGTATAGATCACTTATACCTTTGTAAGCATTCCCAGCTAAAACAAAAGACTCTTATGGAATTACACACTTCTCCCTTAGGAGGGTACTCAGGATTTTTAAAAACTTACCACAGGGTTAAGAAGGAATTTTTTTGGGATTGCCTTAAATCAGATATTCAAAAGTTTGTGGTGGAATGTCTGGTTTGCCAACAAAATAAAGTTGGAACAATTAAGACACCGAGTCTATTACAACCTTTGTCCATTCCAAGCCAACGTTGGGAGGTGGTTTCAATGGATTTTATCACATGTTTACCCAAGTCTGAGGGAAAGAGTGTCATCATGGTGGTAGTTGAAAGACTTACCAAGTATGCACACTTTTGTGCATTATCACATCCGTTTAAAGCCAGTACAGTTTCTACTGCATTTATGGAAACAATTCAAAAGCTACATGGAAACCCAAAGATTTTTGTAAGTGACAGAGATCCCATTTTCACTAGAAATTTTTGGACAGAATTATTTTCTTGTCTTGGTACTCAGTTAGCTCATAGCTCATCTTATCATCCTCAATCTGATGGGAAAACTGAGATAGTAAACAAATGTTTGGAAGGATATCTTCGTTGCTTTGTATCTGATAAACAGACACAATGGGTCAAATGGTTGCCTCTGGCTGAATGGTGGTATAACACTTCCTTCCATACAGCAACAAAATGACCCCATTTATGGCACTTTATGGATATCAACCACCATCCATAACATCATATTTAAGAGAAAATTCTAAGGTTCAAGCAGTGGAACATCACATCGAACATTAACAACAAGTCCTCAAACTCTTAAAGGATAACCTCATGTTGGCACAAAATAGAATGAAACAACAGGCAGATCAACATCGTAGTGAAAGAAGTTTTGATGTAGGTGATTGGGTATTCCTATGGCTACAACCATATAAGAAAATTTCCCTCAAGCAAGCTAAGAAGGACAATAAATTATCATCAAAGTATTATGGTCCATAAAAGGTGTTGCAAAAGATTGGTACTATGGCATACAAATTGGAGCTTCCTACAGCTTCTAAATTGCACCCAGTTTTCCAGTTTCTTGTTTAAAGAAGGTTATAGGTGACAAGCTCCCAGTTCAAACAATATTGCCAGAACTTGACGAGGAAGGAAAAAATTATATTGGAACCAGAAGCAGTCACAGAAACAAGAACTCGACAGCTACGAAATCGATCAATTTCAGAGTATCTTATCAAGTGGAAGAACTTATCTGCTGAAGATTCCACATGGGAGGATGAGAATTTTATACAGAAGTATCCATAACTACTCAAGCGTTGAGGACAACACTTTTTTTGAAGGAGGGGCATGTTGGGTCCCTATAATACTAGTGATTACCCCATTACTATGGTAGTTGTACCCCTTATTAATATTGTTGTGCCCCTATTGCCCCCATATTGTTATTATTGTGCCCCATAGAATCCCTCTATTGTTATTTTTGTGGCTTTATATTATTATTGTTAGGTCGGCTAGGTTATATTGTGACTCCTTAGACTCCTATATATAGAAAGGAGGTTTTTTCATTTGAATCATCAAAGAATTGTTCATTTATGTAATGTAAAGGAGGTTGCCCCCTCGAAGAGGCTGAATTCTAAGGTGTTGATCTATATTTTATATCTTTTCTTGAGCTTCTTTCATAACAGGGTTTTCAAGGATTTCAGATAAAACAGGTGTTTGGGGAAGTTTTGGGACTAGGAAACAGCTTAATTGTACTAAATTATTTCAGTTTAGAGCACTTTAGTGGAAGTTCAGTACAAAAACAGGGTTTGTAAGAAGGAAATGTGGTAAATACCTATTTATGGTTGACTGCCGGGACAAATGGCTATGGTGAAAGTTTTGTAGGGTGCACACAGTAGTCTACAGTGGCCTGGAGTTTAGAAACTAATAGTGGTTGGCGGTTGGGAATAATTTGCTCGTCTGGACATACTTTGTGTGTGCATGGAAGCAGAACTTTCTTTTTTCGGTAAAAAGAGAAAACCATGAATATTTTTGTTTTATGTACAGAGTCAATGACCTTTTGGAATTTGGTGAGTGAATGGAAAATGATAGTTGGAGTTAACTGACTGATGGGACACTTTGTCGTTTAGCGAAAGTTATAAGCAGGAGCAGTAATGGTTTTCATCGCACAACTTTTGGGAGGTTGGTGGTTTTGGCGGAGGGTCACGCAATGCCACAAATGGGATGACATTTAGCATCAACGAAAAGTCAAAACAACTTTCATTGCATGGTTAACGTTCGACCAACAGGCCCGTGCGATATGAGCGAGAGTGGTCGGATGAGGGAGGGTAGATCGAATGACAGTCAGCAGCGAAAATTGTTAGGGAGTTAATGGAGGGGGCTCGCTACATAATTAAAATAATTAAAATGACTTAATTATATCAGGGATGATGGTACTAGTGGAGAGGTTATTAATTAATCTAGATGACTAATTAATCCCCTTTTTAATGCGTCGGGGGGTTTGGCTCTTAATTAATTGTGATTCGATTAACTAATCCAATTTAATTAACTGTATTTATGGTTTATTTCTCAAACCATAGGGATGAGATATTGATTTATTTTGGGATTTTATTAATAATACGGGAAAGTGTAATTTTTTTTGGGAGTTTAAATAATATGAATTAAAAGTTAATATGACCATGGGAAAAGAAAATGCGCTAAGTAAATGTTTCCAAAAATACATTCATCATCCAACATTATGACTTAGGCTAAAATGTGTTTGGGGGGGATTTTTGTAAAGAACCTTTATTTTTCCTAAGTAAAAGAGTGATTTTACCTTAGGAAGAGGGTTTGAAGGAAATGAATGAATTATGAAGGGGGTGAATTTTGATGAAGGGGTTTTAGAACTTAGGCCTTACGAGTTATTAGGTTGAGGGTCCGGTCCCTCCAAAAGTCGGAGAAATGCTCTGAGCCCCTTTAACTTTCAGGCTGTTGGTGCCTTTAGTACTTATGGGAAATTAGTAAAATTTAGGGAAACAATGAGTGAGGAAGTTAATTAGTTTGACTTTTGTACATGATGTAAATGTCTTCATTGCCATCCATGTCTTTAAGTGCTTTTGATGATGAAAGTATATGACTTGATATCTAGATAATCATTCATCATGCATAATTCTGCAACCAATCATCTACTTACCCTACCTACTTATTCTACCATTTTTTCTTCTTTTGTTAGGGTGCACTTAAACTGGAAAACCCTTATTAAAACCTTTTCTTTTATTTTACAATGGTATTCTAACTAAGTCTAACCTTATTACATCCAAGGGCTCAGATTAAACTATTGAGCTCTTTTATTCACTCTACCTATCTACTTATCTACCAAGATTAAACAATTTGGTCATATTTTATTCTCTATCTCTAAGCATGAAATTCAAAACATGGAATAAACAAGATTAAACTAATTGGTTACCATGGATTGTGGAATAAGTAACAAGTTTCACACAATCTTTATTATGCAAAAAGTAAAATAGCAGTGGCATTTGTACTTGCACACTTTTATGGTCTTTTATTTTTCTTGAGGTTCATTTTCTTTCATTTTTTTGACCTTTTTCTTTCTTTTTTCCCTTTGATTTTTCTTTTAGGGCATACCCTCTTTACATTTTTTATTTTTTTTTATTTTTTACAATATGGAAAACATTTGCAACAAGAAAAGGTATGTACATGTTTCAGACCTAAACCAAGTCAATCATGATATATGACACCTATTGGTATTGGAACATAATAGGTTCAGGAAAATGTGTATTTTAATACCTTGTAACAAACAGATTACATCTAAACAAACTACAAAGTTGTTCTTCCAGAATGCATGGGTCCATTTTGGGTTACCCACTTCCATAATATCAGATCGAGATACTCGATTTGTTGGGAAGTTTTGGTCAAGTTTGTGGGAACTGATGGACACCAGGTTGAAGAAGAGCACAACTTTTCATCCTCAAACAGATTACCAAACTAAAGTGGTCAATAGGACAGTGATCTAGTTGCTCAGAGGATATTGCAACAAGCATCCCAAACTTTGGGATGAAACATTTATGTTATGTGCAACATGCTTACAAATGAGCTAAACATTCTTCTGTACAGAGATCTCCTTTTGAGACCTGTTTTGGCTTCACACCGAGGTCTCCCTTGGATTTTGTCTTTGGTAAAGACATAGTAGTTGATGGACATGTTATCACTCAGGTTGTCCCTAGGCTCCTGTAGGGATACGGCCGAGGTAACCACAAACCAATATTTGGATTGCAGGTTCTAGCCCACCTGCAATCAGAGAGGGCTCTCTCTTAATGATTCAACTATGTTGATGATTTTTAGGCTAGCTTTTGGCTCAAGGGTTTTTGTTTGTGTTTGGATGGAAGGAAAATGCTTTTAGGCAGAGAGGCAATTCATGAAGTGATAAGTTTCAAACCATTGGGCATGGAGTCATGGGTTAGGATTATCAATGCGTTTTCTTGGTCATAAGAGAAATATGAAGCAAGATAGCTGCTCATAACACAATCTTCAAACTAAAAGGATGAATGATATGTAAGGAATGAGAGGCACTTAAGAATCTCTCACTCAGCTTAACAGAGGGAAGGATAATCTCTATCTAGGGGCAATGAAGAATCCCTGGATAACTGTCTAAGGTTCAGGCAAACATGAGCCATGTGGAATTCATATTTATGCCTAAACAGAGGAAAACATAAAGAAACAACAGAAATTGAGCATAGAGTGTATTTAAACAAATTCTAAGCTAATCTTCTTTTCTGCTGTTTAGATGTTAACTTATGAATGGAAAATAGAGGTAAGAAGCACTTATTGAGTTATGCAACAGCACGAGAATTCCATAATCACTCTTCAACTGGTAAACACAGTGAACAATCCAGTCTCCAAAGCTCATAAGCAGTCTTTGATTATAGGAACTTATCAGATATTACAGTGTGAGTCTCTACTGGAGCAAAATTAGCTAAAGATAGTTTGTTGACCACTAACAACTAACCAACCAACCCTTAATACAGTATTCAGGGCTGTTTTTATAGTGCAAATATCTCAAACTATTTATTACAATTGACCTAAAACAGGTTTGCAAAAAGAGCTTTTCTAAACCTAAAATTGTGCCAAAATTAAATGCAGGTAAATATCTATTGAACTGTGTCAGAGGTAGTTGGATCAAAAAGAGTGCAATGTGGCCCTTGGAGGCTCGATGCAGTATTGCTGGAATAACTATGCTTTGGGATCTGTAGTTCTGCGCTGGTGCGAGTTAAATGTGCAATAGCCATGATTTGAGAGTTTTGAGTGGCCTCGCCCTCTTTTTTGACTTTGCTGGAAGGTATTTAATTCTCTCTTGCTTTGGGCCATTGTTAAGATCTTCGCTGATACTCTTTGCCGCTACATTGATGGTCTTCGCCACTTACTGATACTCTTTGACGTGCTTTCTCTCTATAGATCTGATCTGATACTCTTTAATCTCTGTCTCTGGTCTCCTCCTATCTTCAAATCGGTTTAATTTGGAAAAATCAGGCAATTTCGGGCCTTTTCGGTGAAAAACGGGCCAAGGAATCAAAAGATTCCCTAAATATTCCCCAATATGGCCTATTTCCCGTAGCGATGCACGATTAGCGCTTCGCGCTAATCGCGCATCGAAAATTGCCTCCGTTTCTTATTCCGGAGCTCCGAAGCACGATTTTTCTTCTTGCGTGAATTTTCGGTTTTTTGGCTGCTGACGTCAGCAGTACGGCGGATGACGTCAGCATGCTGACATTAGCAGTGGGGTCCTTTGGTGCGGATGTGACGTCAGCATGCTGACATCATCAAGGTGACGTGGCAGTACGATGGGGTGACGTGGCAGGGTGACGTGGGCCAGGCGCAGGCTGGGTGAGGTGACGTGGAGGCCACATGGCAGGGTGAGGTGGCGCTCCTGTTACCTGAGGGGAGGGTGGTTTTCCTGGGCATCGGACCGCCTTTGGTACGGAGGTGGTTTCTATCAGGGGCGGCTCAATGCAATGGGAGGCCACCACCTGTCCCGGTGTACGACGGTAAAACCGTCAGACATCGGGTGGTAACCTACCACCATAATCGAGCGTGCGATGTGATCAAGGACCGTCGGATCTGGGGGAGGAGATCCGACGGTGGACGGGAAAGGGAGATGTGCAGGGTTTAGCAAAAGCGCGAGCACGTTAAAGGCTTAATTTTTCACGGCGCGGTGGGTTTTTAACTTTAGAAAATGGGCAAACTGTGTTTTGCGCGGTGGAAACGTATCAAACAAACATTAATAGTTTTCACAGAAGAATGCGCGAGGAGGGTTATTAGCCTTTGGAAAGGGTTTTCTTAGTGTTTGGAAGGGGTCTAGGCACTTGGGAGTGGGGAATTTTGTAGAGGGGGGGCTCTTACTAAAGTCCAGGTGACTTAGTAATTCCCAGTGAAGTATTTATGGTTATATTTCAACCAGGGGAGGGATATTTACATAAGGATTACTACACATAGTAGTATGGGGATAGGGAAAAATATAGGGAGTTAAATAATATGTCATTAGTTACATGGAGATGACAAGAAAGTGCTAAGCTTCAGAGATCTTAGGCTCATAGGGGAATAGAACCTATAGAGAAAGTAGATCCTCTTTGAGTGAAGCAGATCTTACCCAGGCTAATGACATGAAAAATGATGAAACTAAGAGATATCAAGCAGATCTTGACCTCGTTTTGGGGAAATTAGTTTATGATTTGGGGGAGATGGAGAAAGGGAAGTTAGTTATGCCTGTTCTGAGCTCTTTCACATAAAACTGCCTGGTGATTGTGCCCTGAGTAGAGATGACACCTTGAAAACATAGAATTGATTAGAGATCAGGATTCTGCAACCTCAAAACTACCTACCCAGCCTACTTACCTAACATTTTTTCTTCTTTTGGTTTGGGTGCACTTAGACTTGCAGACCCATCATTTCAATTTTTTCTTTTTATGCCTTCCTATCAACAAACTACCCTTTTTTCTTCCAAGGGCCCAGATTAAGCAGTTGGGCTCCTTTGATTCTCTACCTATCTAAGAATCTGCCAAGATTAAGCTGTTTGGACATATTTTCATTCTATATATTCTAAAACAGGAAATTGAAACCTAGGGAGACCAAGATTAAGCTGTTTGGACCTCCCTTTAGCTGAAAATTGTACAAAATTGAAATGACCTTTCAAAATTTGGAAAGCAGTTAGATGAACTCTGAGTAGCCTTCTTTGCTTGGTGACTGTTCAGCAAATATGGAGCATTGCAGCATGCAAAGTATGACATATTTGGCCTGTAAAATGTCAATCATGAAATATGAGTAACCTGCCGCAGCAGGAGGCTAACAGTGGCTCCACTTGGGGATGGCTTCTCCTTGTGAGAAGTCAAGGACAGCAGGTTAGATTGCCTTGATTCTTCTGTTATGGTTGTGCTTTGAACTTGTTAGTGCTGACTGTTGGATTGATTTGAACTTTTGGATTGGTAACAACTCTTTCCTTCACTTGTGCTGCTGTTAAGCTGTAGAGCACTGCCTTCTTTCTTCTGCGTGCTTTAGCATTATGGATTCTTACAAAAAATCAAAACGTTGGTATATACAAACATTCTATGTACAGGATATAATTCCGCCTGCTCTTTTCAATCAAAAGGATCATTGTAGTGCTTTAGCATTCGGCCATTGACAAGGCCTTCTTCAGCTGTGCTGCCATCTGGAGATCTGAGAAAATAGGTATTATTTCCTTGCACAGCGCTGATAATGTATGGACCTTTCCACAGAAAATCGAATTTTGCATGTTTTCCCTTGTCCTCTCTCCGTGAATCCCATCTTAGAACTTTGCTGCCCACCTAGAAATCCTCTTCTTTAGCCTTCTTATCAAACATCTTTTTGAGTTTTTCTTGCAGTATTTGAGCTCTGTCGAAGACTTGCTCTCTGGTTTGCTGAAGATGAATGGTTTGATTAACTCTTCTCTGCATGTCATTTGGTGCAGACTGAATTTCCTGCAACAATTTAATAGTAGGAATGCCCAAAGATGAAGGAAATTTGGCTTCCATGCCATATACAAGTTCATAAGGGCTCATCCCAATGGATTTCTTGGTGGAAAGTCTGTCTGCCCACAGAGCATTTGTGAGCTTCCTATGCCAGTTCTTTTTGTTTTCCTCTAGCAATTTCTTTATGATATTGATGGGGCTTTTATTGGAAGATTCGGCCAAGCCATTACCTTGAGGATAGTAGGTTGTGGAGTGGCCGAAGGTAATGTGGTATTTATGGCAGAAGTTGATCATCTTTTTGGATTTGAAGGCAACAACGTTGTCAGTGATGATTTTCTCAGGGCAGCCAAATCTGGAAAGGATATTGCTCTCAAGGAATTGTATAATGGTGGAGTCGTTGGCTTGTCTACATGGAATGGCTTCAATCCACTTGGTGAAATAATCGATGGCTGTTAAAATCCACTTGTGCTAGCCTGAGGAAGAGGGATGAATTTCTCCAATGAAATCGAGACCCCATTGTTGAAAAGGTTTCTCGGTTGAAATGGGCTTAAGGGCCAAGGGAAGTAATTTTCTTTTCCCTTCAAAGATTTGGCATTTGTGGCATGAGACAGCAAACTTTTTTACATCTGCAAATAGAGAGGGCCAGTAATAACCAGCCCATAAGATATTGTCAGCCGTGGACTTCCAATATAAGTGTCCTCCATAGTCCCATGCATGGAATTCTTTCATGATGTTGTTAGTTTCATTTATAGTTAAACAATTAAGAAAAATACCTTCATGAGTTTTCCAAAACAAAGCACCATTTATGACACAAAATTTTGATGATTTCATCCTTAAAAATATTTTCTTGGTTCTGGAAAATCCTGGGGGAGCACATAGGTTTAACAATAAAAAGCAAATATTAGCGTACCATGGGGATTGCAGGAAGGTTTCACTGATCTGTGGAGTCGCCAGCTTCGGTTCATTGTCCAGTTGATTAATGTCTAAGGCTTGGAAGTTTGTTTCAGACATTAGTTTAGCTAAACCTTATCCTTTTATCAGATTGGTGGGTTTTATTTCAATGTCGTATTCAAGGATGCTAGCAATCCACTTGCCTCTTTTGCCTTCTAGTCCCTCTTGAGTTAATATATCCTTTACAACAGCGTTAGGGACATAGGCAATCACGTGGGAGTATAAGATGTAAATTCTGAAATCTTTGATAGCTTTGACTAGGGCATAGGCTTACTTTTCCATAATCTGATATTTCAAGGGTGCATCTCTCAAAGCTCGGCTGAAGAAAGCAATTGGCTTTTCATTTCCCTGATCATCTTTTTGCAATAGGACAATAGCTATAGTGTGTTCAGATGCAAAGGAAAAAATGATAAAATCTTTGTCGAATTGAGGGCTGGTGAGGACAGGCGTTTGAGCTAAGGCAGTTTTTATACTCTCAAAAGCCTACTTGGTTTCAAGAGACCATTTTACCTTGGCATCCTTCTTTAACATGTTGCTCAGTAGCCTTATTAGCTCAGCTAGGTTTGGGATAAATCTCCTTAGGAAATTGATCTTCCCAAGGAATGCTTGCAGTTATTTTATGTTTGTTGGATAGGGGATTTGAAGGATAGCGTGAATTCTTTCCGAGTCAATTCTAATCCCGTCCTTTGATATGATATGCCCTAGAAGTTTGCCTTCCTCAAGGGCAAACATGGACTTCTTAGGATTTAAGGAAATGCCATATATCCTGCATGTCATGAAAATTTGCCTTAAGTGCTTAAGGTGCTCTTGGTCAGATTTGGAGAATCGGGTCAGGTCATCAAGGTAAACTATGAGGAAATCATGTATCTCCTTGGCAAATGCAATATCCATTGCCCTTTGAAAGGTAGCACCAGTGTTTTTCAGCCCAAAAGGAATTTTAACGTACTTAAATGTTCCCCACGGTGTGGTAAAGGCTGTCTTGTCCTGGTCATCTGGCTGAACAAGTATTTGATTAAATCCTGAAAATCCATCTAGTAAAGAAATTCTAGAGGAACCCACTACTCTTTGCAAGATATGGTCCATTTTGGGCAAATGGTAGTGGTCTTTTAGAGAGACCTGGTTTAAATTTCTCAAGTCTACACACAGTCTTATTTCTCCTGTTTTTTTCCTAGTGGGAACTAAATTAGATACCCATTCAGAGAATCTGATGGGTGCAATGATACCTACTTCAAACATTCTCTTTATTTCTTTTTTGATAAGGGGAAGAAGCATGGGGTTGATTCTCCTAAGCTTCTGTTTGAACAGTTTTTTATTTGGTTTTAAGGGAATGATATGTTGGATCACTGAGGTGTCATAGGACTTTAAGTCCTCAGAACTCCAGGCAAATACATCTTGGAATTCTTTGAACAAATCCACATATTTCGGTTTTTGATCCAGGGGCAGATTTTTGGATAGCTTAATCATTCTGGGATGCTCTGCTGTTCCTATGTTGTGTTCTTCTATGGCAGCATTCAAAGGTTCCATCTTTGGCCTTTTGGGCACATCATTGTCATCAAACATGTCTTCCAATGGAGTAAGGCCGGCAAGTAGAACATTACTCTTTAGATCAATAAACTCCTCCTCTGCTTTGGATGTTTCCTCTAAACAGATTTGTCTCAGTTGTTCTATTTTTGTATTGTTAAACACAGTTGGGTTAAGGATTTGTTTAGCTGTTGCAGCTGTTGCAGTCAGGTGATTTTCTTCTTCTAGCTGTTGTGAGTCGGTCATAGCATCCATGTCAATGTTTGTGTTGGAAAATTCTTCCTCCAGAGTTAAGAAACTGTTAATCTGGGCGTCATTTTGAAATACCTGCCAATCCTTGACATTGTTAGGGACCGAAGGTCTGTGTTTTATTTCAGCGGTGAAATGGTGATTTGGTTCAAAGGGAAGCTTGCATGTACTAGCAAAGGTTGCTAGACTATGGGCATGCATATTGTGATCTCGTGCAATTTTGGCAAGCTTGAATTCACTGAAGGCATTGAGTAATTCGGTGGCAGCAGCTCTGTAAGCTCTCATTCTGCTATCATTAGCGACAAAGTTGCCTTTTATTTGTTGTATAATCAAGTCAGAGTCACCTAGGATGGAGAATTTAGTAGCTCCTAGGACTTTGAGTAACTTAAGGCCTAAGAGAAGAGCTTCATACTCTGCCATGTTGTTTGTACATCTGAAATTGAGTCTATAGGCATGGCCTTGTGCATGATTACCATGAGTATTGTAAATCCATACTCCAGCCCCTGCTCCTAACTTGTTAACCGAACCATCAAACTCCAAATACCATGTGACTTCTTGTTTGAGGTTTGCGTTGAGAGTTTCACTTGTTTGAGGATCGGGCAAACTTACAATTTTTGTTTCGGGGTGTTCTTCTTGCTGTTTGTTGGTTGCCTTGGCTGTTGAGACAATTTCATGGGTGTTGGCAATCGATTCCTCATTGATGTACGTTCCTTGCTCCAAAGATAACGGCTTATCATCAGTTGGAGGGCTGGTGTTATCATTAAATAAAATAAAAGAATCCATATTGGAATGGATTGAGTATATTGGAAAATTTTGGGGCTTTTCCTCACTGCTTACCACATACTTCATTAACGTTTCTCTGTATAGTCTCTTTGGTTGCCCAAAGACAGATATAGTGGCATAAGAGAGGTCAAGTTGAAGGGATCC
>APFE030773808.1:0-13683 GCA_000404065.3 Pinus taeda
GCTGTGATTCCACAGGTTCTTTTGAAGCTGAGCAGACAAAGAAGAAGCGGCGAAACTCTATCAAGAAGGAGAGGAAATCAAACGCAAGACTCACGTTGGTCTTCTCGGTTCTCCTCTCATCTATTTTCATAAAAGGAAACAATAGTAGACTTTGATTGTTTGTTTCTAAGATAGCCACCCATCTTAATGGGAATGGCAGCATCCGAGTGGACACTATTCCCTTATAACATGGTCCCTGGTGGAAGAGTGGAGTTTTTTGTAGGCTAGCACCTATGTAATAGTAAACATATTGACCAGTACAAGAGCTAAGGGGTTGTAGCTCCCTTCCAATAGAAGCTAAAGAACGAGAGAAGGTTGTAACCTTCTACAGGTAGAAGCCTGCGTATTGGTATGAGTCTGCACCAGTACAATATTGTAAACATAATTTCTTATTATTAAAAGAAGACAGAGACAAAAGCAGCAGGTGGTTTTCCCCCGCATTGAGTTTCCACCTTAAATATTCGTCTTCATGTGTGTTGCTTATGTGTAATGGTTTATTATGTTTATACTACACATGGGTATTGTTTAATGATCGATGAAGTACTGATGCATTGATTAAAGATCAACATATGATGAGTTAACTGAATCATAATTTTACTTCATAAACGTTGGTTTCCTTAAAGACAGTTGCGTGTACATGATAGTTCCCCTATCTGAAGTAGCGTATATAAATTTGATTATGAAAAAGAAAAATTATTGATCTAATAATATTGACTCACCCCTCCTCTCAGTATTATTTCCAACAAAAGGTTCAAGATAAGCTGGGAATTCCTTCCCACAATTGCATGCCAGTCATACTGCAAGGGCATCATAACCTAGTTCCTTTAAGAGTTTGTCCTCTTCTTTTTCCCTTTGGAGCTAAAGGAAACCTAAGAATGTTCTTTTATTTTTGTTTAATATATGGCATAGCCATCCCCATTTAAAACCGTTCATCCAACCAAGGATTAGTATTTAAAACTACCTTTCCCTCAAGCAATATCCTTCCTAAAGCAATGGAATTTGTGTCCCTCTCTCAGCCATTTAAAGGACAAGTAATAATGTTAACCAAGGGATATTAGGGTCCCCTCCCCCTTGATGGTAAGAAAATCCTCGATGTTTAATAAACATATACAACATAACATGTTATTAGACCAAGAATTACTAATTATATGCATAGTGGCTTACTAGCCACTCAATAATCATTAATTTAAAATTTTTTTATTCTTTAGCAGTGTTAAACCTTACTTTTATTTTTCTCCTTCTATGGTGTGCTACGTGCCTCCAATTTCCAACATTGCTATCTTGTGCTCTTTGTTCCCTCTGTGAACAATTTCAAGATCATTGTTTTCATAGGAGTGTCACCAATGTGCTTTTGATTCCAATCAGCTAGGCTCATTACCAAAAACTAATTTATTTATGGCCTTAGCTTCTCTGCTTCCCTATCCCTTAGGAAATTTTGTCACCCTCTCCCATTCAGTCTCTCACCCTACAATTTTAGGAATCCCCTTCTTTGCTTATCACTCCCTTAGGTGATCCATCACTAGGCAAGGCTTCCCTGCACTGAAGGGAGCTCAAACCAAGGCATATTCATACCTAAAAACTATCATACTAGTTATAACATGCTTCATAGTAATTAGTGGACACCATTGAGTGCTAGTGTCCCACAATGGCCCCATTGTTAAAATATCTCACTTCAACATATTGTTGTTACACCACCTTGCAACCAACTTCATTCACTTGAATTGGGAAATACGATACCCATTCCTAAATCACAAGAATAGATTTCAGAAGTTTCATAACAAAGAATGTGTAATAATTGTAAATCATACCTCATTAGTAGTTTATTCATGTGATGAACTTGGAATTTTTACTTTTATTCCTATCATACAAAAACCAATTTAACTCACAATCCAATCCATGATAAATCAGAACATTGGACAAGATTCATTATTTAAATTTTTTAAAAAGAATGAAATATTACTACTTATCTTTCTTTTCTCTTTGTTTCTTGTTTTACACACATGGATCAATTTCCAAACCTAGGAAGTACCCAATTCCTTCTCTTCTATTTGATTGCATACACACACTAGATCGATTTCCATACTCAACAAGCACTAAATTCCTTCTGTTTGACCATGTCCACACACTAAATCAATTTCCAAAATCAGAAAGCACCCAGTTCCTTCTCTTCTCTTCTCTTCAATTTCAAATTTACTAAGTGGCTCATCGGCCCCAAGGAGAGAACTTGCTAACAAACAAATATAAATCAAACCAATCTCCACCCTGTGAATATGGAAACTACGAATCGAGGTAGTTACTACCAACTAGGTAGTGTTATGTCAAAAGAAATATAGGTGCATTCCACAGCTTCCTACGCCTAGGAAATCTCCATTTATGGCAATGTACCCATAGAAAATCAATGTAGGCCCAAAAAATCCCATATATTCCTATCCCAAACACATTACACAACACAAGGGTGAAAATAGTCCCCTATGTACCTTTCACAACACATTACGTAACTCATACACACATACACATAGTGCAACATAAAAAATACACATGGTACAACATAGAACATATATATTACACTGAACAATATAACATGTACTCAAAAATTTTGAAAATATAAAGACTACACTCTCTCTATCCACAGACACAAAGAAACACTACCTCTAGTGTATTTCCCATGATTTACTATGTGCATTCTCAATACAAATCTGAGTATGTGGTTTCTTGAATTATCCTTAGTTTTTTCACATGCCATACAATACACCACTTTCATTCTACTGATATATCCTTCATCCTTCCATGTTCATAATATAACATGGGCATAATGTAAACATAATATTCATGTGATATTAAAATCCTGAATCACCATCAAGTCAATTAAGCTCAATACATCCCATATTAAATAAGGAATATTTTTATGTCATTCACATCTCCATTAGATAAGTTTAAATAGTCCATATTTCTATGCAATAGCATAGTCATGTATACAATATATAAGAACATGTGCAACAAGGTCAGGATTATGAAGGCTCCTTTTCACTACTTCACTGCCCATTATTGTCATGGGCTCACCAGCCATTTGGCCATCATCTTATTGTTCACTCAATCATAGGCATAACAGAAATTGACTTATGCCCAATAAAAGTAGGGTTTAGATAACTCCTTGTATGTAAGGAAGCACAGATTAGTTAATGGAATTCTCTTCTAGAATTACTCCTTTTAACCTTTCCTGTTCACTTTGTTGTTATGTGGTAATTTCCAGCCACTTATGTTTTCATCTATGCCTGCTATCATGTCTAGGTGTAACTCTTTAATATGTTCCAACATGCCTGTTTTGAACCTCTTTGCCCATCTTGAAGTTCCCCGTTACCTAGAACTCACTTAGCTAGTTGTTATTCATGTCAATTGCATGTGGACCTCTTTAACTCTCTCACTAAAGCTTCATGGCCTCCCTTCCGCCTCCAATCGATTTGTCTCAAGGCCTTAAGCCCCACGTATGTAGATCAAGGGCCCATCATAACAAAAATAGGAAAGACATGATGCAAATTAAGAGGCAACACCATAGAAGAGAATAAAATTCATGATTGCAATCATAGAGGAAAAACAAACACAAAATAATAGGGTCATGTAAAACTCAAGATGATATCAATCATGAAAGGAATAAATTAATGCGACCAAACATTTTTGCTAAAACAAAATAGTCCACAAAATCGAATTTTATCCCCATGAGTCCATCTGTCATGGCACTTTTATCCATCATACAAGCGCGCATATGTATACATGTAGATATGTATATCAACCAACCAAAATCAGTTCAAAAGTTCCCCAAAAGTTCATAGGACATCACTTCAACGCATATATGTATATGTCAAGGAGCTTGAGCGAAGTACCCCTCCTTCTTGGCATCCTTCATCATGTATTCATGTTCCTTTGGTTCGTAGGGGCTATTTTATTTCTTCTTGTCCTTGTGAGCACAATCCATTTTCATATGCTTTTCTCCACAATTATAGCAAGAAAATTTCCCATCTCATCCTCACAAGGCCTCTTCTTGTCAATCCCATCTTTCCTTTTTGAGGATTCAGTTTCATATTTCATTTCCAATAACTCTTTTTGCATTTTAGCATTCCACTCATCCAATTCTTGTTGTTTCGTAGTGAGCTCTCTATGTTCCTCCCTACCAATCTTTAGCTCATATTCCAAGTCCTTCTTAAAAAGTTCATAGGTGATCACTTCTACACATATATGTATATGTCAAGGAGTTTGAGGGAAGTATCCCTCCTCCTTCTCGGCATCCTTCATCATTTATTCATGTCCCTCTGATTTGTAGGGGCTATTTTATTTCTTCTTCTCCTTGCAAGGACTATCCCCTTTCTAATGCCTTTCTCCACAGTTATAGCAAGAAAATATCCTCTTCTCCTTCTCATCCTCACGAGGCCTCTTATTGTCAATGCCATCTTTCCTTTTTTAGGATTCAGTTTGAAATGTTATTTCTCACAACTGTTTTTGTAGTTCAACATTCTACTCATCCAATTCTTTTTGCTTCCTAGTGAGCTCTGTATGTTCCTCCCTATCGATCTTTATCTCATATTCCAAGTCCTTCAGCACAACCTCGCAATTCCCGAAGTTTCTTTTCCTTTGGAGAGATTTCACTCCTTCTCATTAGCGATGGTATTGGTCCATATCCTATTGCACCATGACACGATACATGTTTCCTTGCATTTCCACTAAGTCTTTTAGTTGTCAGTGCATTAATTGATATAACAAAATATATGATTTTCCTTGCCTTGTTGTACCAAGAATGCTGCCATGCAACTGCACACATGTCATAATTTAAGTATTAGTCACATGTCTCAATGTCCAAAACATAAATATCTCAACATATTTTTTCGAAAACCAAAATTTCTACTAGCACATGCACATATCATCTAATTTATAACCATGCTTCCATAATATCCTAGTTTCCTTCTCAAATTGCTACTTATGCCAAAATCAGCATCATTGATTTCATTCAGTATTTGTACTGAGACCAAAGAAAGAATTTAAATTCTTCCTTTATACTAAGGTTAGTAGAAATAGACATGTCCTAAAGGTGATTGTCATCCATAGCAATATCATTAACATCTTCATCCATGTCCTTATTAACTGAGCCACATTATTTAATTAATTGGTCCACTATATTATCAGAATACTCCATACAAACAAAACAAGAATTTATTGCAGAGGATGATGTAGCATAAGGGACTCTGGATAGTTCAAGATAAACTCACATATTGCAGTCTATTTCTCTAATAGAGCTACAAATCCTTCATCTACAAGGTCTAAACAAGACCCTTGAATTTGTACTCATCTAACTTAAGTATTGAAGATGGATGTTCTATATCATAGTGAGATAACAACCTTTATAGGCTTCAACCAACCATTTTCATATGGAACACCCCATTCCTTAAATAGGAATGCATTGACCATGGAGACAAGCATGCATAAGGAAAACAAAATCATTACAATCATCATCAATAATAGTTAACCTCCACGGAGGTTCTTTTCCATATAACAATTAGGCAATATAACTTCCCCGTCTCATTCAAGATATGGTCATATACATATAGTTACATTCAATTAGAAACAAGTCATGCTATCTAGGTTACCACGGTATAAGGTTCTCTCTCACATCACTCAACTAGTAGTGATTGTATACTACAAATAATCAAACTTACTTCAGTGTCAAAAATTCTGCGAAAGTAAAGAAAATGACACATCTTGAAGGTCACAACCATCAGTTTTCAAGACCTTTAAGGTACAAGATATCTAGCTCATGCATTTTTAAGGAAGTTATCAAAATACAATGTCAAACATCGTTGGAGTTAATGTGCATTAAAAATAAAATTCTATGAGTAAGATCCCATCATCCCCACACTTAGTTATTCCACTAAAAATTGAGTTCCTCATTAGATCTAAGGATCCATGCATTAGTACCATGCTAAATAACTATATCACGAGGTAGAAACGTCAACCATGCATACAATCCGTTATTCACAAAAAAAAATTAACACTTAAACTTTCTAAAAAATCAGCATGAACCCCTTATTAGGAACCTTGTCGTCACTTGTCCATGATAGAGCCCATCCAATACAATTTTTGAAACTAGATGCTCTGATACCACTTTATAATGCACCAGCTCCTAATCCCATCCCAACACACTAGTTAGAAGGAGATGGTTACTACGTTGACCCGAGATCCAAGGCAGCACTATGGAAATGGGGTCTAATTTTTTTGAGTTTTGCTACCCTTTTGAAACTCAAATGAAATGATGTCAACACAATCGTCTTATTGAGACAATTCTGAAGATATCAACTTTCTCCCAATCACACTCTAGGGAAATTGATGACCTTTAAAGGCCTTATTACTTTAAAAGTGTCATCTCTCTTTTCGTGCCATGTGGAAACCAAGTGGAGCCCATGTGGCATGCCTCAAAGTCTTATTGCTTGTTTGTGATATATAGACACACACACACACCTCTCCTTAATTTTATGTCAAACCATTAGAAATACCACATAACCATTGCAACGAAAACCTAGAACCATGTTCTAAATGGGTCAGTTCCAACTTATGCGTTAGTGGTATCATATACACATAATAAAAGGAGGAGGAATTACTTTAATAAATACATTGATTCGATCTTTTCCTATGTCAACACAACCCCACTTTATTAACCCCAGATCTTAATTTCTCTACTCACATAATGCAACCATCATCAAGAGTTGGCTCTTAATCGTTTACTTCATTTCACCATCATAAATATTCCTGGGAGACATTAATTTTTCTTATGGCCTCATCAACTAAACATCCCAACCCACGATGTTACCCTAAACATGTCACATATCAAAGCTAAGTCATATCAACAATCCATAACATATGCACAAAGTGTTGGTTCTAGGTCACGGTCTTGAGAAGAGAAATTTTGCGTTAACTACCACAATTCTTTTTTATCTATGCACACCCCTCCATCGACCTTTCAACGATAATCAAATCTTCCAATGTTGTTACTCAGTCCTCTTCTCTTCCAAGGTGTTGGCTACAACTTACCTTGAACTCTTCCATATCATCAGTCATACTGTGTCATCCTTACCCCTTTCATCCCAACAATCCCCGTCGAGTGCACCTTCCTTGAACATTTGTGCATGAGACCTTCAAGATACATCACTTTGATAACCTTCCTATGACACACTTAAACCACTTGGGAGTATTTCCTTTGACAAATACATCTGGTGGGTCTATTCTCATGCTTCCCTAGTTCCCATTAAGTGATAGGATTTTGTCAAAGCTAAACAAAAAATGGATGAAACTTTGCTAGTGTACTCCAACCCCGACATCTTTTAAAGAGTTGAACGCAAAAACTTTACAATTTCCATCCAAGGTGATTACAGAAGGATTTCTTTGGTCATAATTAACTTAGTTGCCCCACATTCCATACTACCTATGCTTGGTCATGGACATGGAAATGTATATGTAAATATATGTTCTCATTCTCCCTCCTTCACACAACAATTAGTATAATAATTCCCAGTATTCTACATTCATGTGAACACTTTTCTTCCTAAGCTTAGCACAATAAAATAAAGTTTTCTAGCCAATATATTTAGTGCATAAAAGGAAACCTGATAGAGATTTTTCTATTCATTCATATTTAATCCCATTGGTCCAATTTCAATCTAATAATAGCTCAAATATCTACAGGCCCCTTGGGAAATATTTAAACATATAACAAGCTCATGAAAGAAAACAAGAAAAAATACAATGCCTAAAAATTCCTCCAGGGAATGATCACTCCATATGTAAATAGGAACTGTCATTCCAAACTTTATTCACAATAATAAACCACACATTTTAGCATTAAATTATCATCATGACAGGATTTCATCCAACAAACTATTTATGTAATGGATATATGCAAGAACCAACAACCCTCAACATTAGCATGGCATTATCCTTATGCAAATAACAGAGAAAATATAGTAATCACAAGCACAAACAAAACATTATACTTATCTTATAAAGTTTTGGCAATTGAGAGTGAGAATTTGACTCTCCAAACCAACCATACACAATCTACAACCATTGTTAGGTGTAGTTGTCACCCCTCAGCCTAATTCCAAAGCTTGACATGGAGTGCTTGTAAGGGGTTTTAATCAAAAACACAACTGAAAGAACATGCCACCAACGATATTCCACTCACCCACCAAAGGAACTCATTTTCTCTCTTTTTGATGCTTATGGTGAATAAACATTTTAGGTGTTTCTTCAGTTAGTTCTAACCCTCTCGAGTGCTTAGAAACATTGCTCAAGTTTCTACCTTCCTTTCCTTTTTCCACATCTTTTTGCATATCCATAAATGTCCTCCTCTCTGCATATATCATATGTGTACATGATAGAGAGATTTTTTATGAATGGATTCCCCATTTGAATGTCCTCCTTTCTGTTTTCAACCAACTAATTACGACCCCCTTACTCCCATGATTGCACACCCATGAACCTACTAGGTAACCCAAGCCCATGCTACCTTTAAGTTTTTTTCCTGTTCTTAGTTGTTGTTGGACCTAAAGGACACCTAGGCATGTCCTTTTCTTGCAATTTAATTTCTAGCATTCTTAGCCTCATTTAAAACCACTCAACCAACCAAGGATTGATATTTTAAAAAAATAAAAAAATTGAACCAATCACCTTCCTACAACAATGAAATTTGTGTTCCTCTCTTATCCATTTAAAATAATTACAATTATTTACAATAGAGAATATTAACCACGATATGTCACATTATAATTAATCGTCAGGAACATTAGAGGGATGTTACGTAACCAATAAGGAAATAATGAACTGCTCATGAAGCAACTCGTTAGGAAGCTTAATTTTAGGCAGGGTTTGTCTCCTCATCCACCCATATTTATGATCAGATACGTGGATGGATTTATCCTAATGGAAGTTAGCAAGAATATCAGAGGTACCCATCAATTGACTAATTGGAGGTAAAGGAGTCCTATGAATATTCTTCTAGATGGAGGAAAACGAGTTATTAAGGGACATATTATGGATATGGCCAATGGCCATAGGGGTAGATGTCGATATGACATGTGTAATTTTGTCAGTAACTACAAGTGTAGACAAAATGGGTTATATCATGCAAGTACTAGCTTTATCCAAGAAGAGCTCATGTAAAGCATTATGGAAAGATCCTAACAAGTCAACACCCCCACCTGATGAGATGAGTGCAGAGGTATGGTGATGATTTTTGAATCATTGGCAAACCACTTGGTTAACAGATGGTTCAGGCATCTAAGTACTACCCATAATAACCTCAGATAAGGAGGGACTTATGATAGCGATTAGTCTACACCTATGGTGAAGTGGACTCACCTCGAAGCAGTAAGCGAAGTAAGTATATGATAATGATGCAAAAAGAATCTAACCATGATGGTGGCATAAGGTGAGACAAGCATGATAAAATAAAAATACTAAGGACACTATATATAACCGAACAAAGAACATGTACTAGAAAAATCCTAAGGAAACAAACCATGCAAACAAGAGGATGAGGGATCATCCCACCATTAGCGACTAGTTAATAAAACCTGATGTCAACAATAAGGAAATGGCTAGGGTAATTATAACAACATCCGGCATAACGAATCCTACACCTAGAAGAAAGTGTTCTTATTAGCCATGGATCACCCCCCAGAAGAATCGAGTGAGTTTTGACTAAAATATTCCTTGCGCATATTGAGGCCAACCCCTTGCTATCACATGAAATAGTTACCTATGATTGGCTGCTAAATATAGCCCCAAAAACAACATGTCATGTGGGAAATCTCTTCTTCTCAAACTACATGCAAGGAAACGGTATCAAGCCTAAAGCCTCCATAGGATAACCCCCTGAGTACATTCAACTCTCAAATATAATCAACATCGAAATCGATCGAAGTCAGATAGATCACTCGACCAGTCCTCATGTAGCCTAGTCATTGAGCATTAAATTAGAAGGGCTTCCAAAACACATGCCACTAAGAGTGTATTCATTCTCCCTATCACAAGATGATATGTGTGTTTTCTAATATTCAAAAGATTACAATTCATGCTTATTCCAAGATCCTAGCATATCTATGTGTGTTTGCTACTAGAGAAGAAAATAAAACTTGAGGAAATTTTAGTTAATGCATTACATTTTAATCTTGTTGTTGAAATATTGGGGTATGGTGCAGTCCTTGTTCTCTCTCATTCAACTCCCATATTCATAAGACAAAAAAACATATCTACAAATGTGAAACAAACAAAATGAAATGATACAATAAAACGATATACTCAAATAACCAAAGGCCCTAACTCTACAAGAAAGTATGCACTAAGATATGATGAATCAATGAAGTGGCATACTTACAAGTAGACAAACAAATATGGGTTGTTATTTTATTGATTCCATATATGTATCAAACCCAAGAGAGAGGGTTGGAATCCTAATGATAAACAAAACATACAAAATTACATGAAGAAATAGAAGATTGTGTACTAACCAAGAAAAAAACTATAGATACAAAAACATAGCCCAGATTATGATTTAATCCCTTCAAAACTATCAAGAAGCGACCTTTAACACTCTTCTCATGAATAAAATAAGGAATAAATGATCTATCGATGCTTTGTAACTGAGTAACTAGTGAGCCACAAGACCTTCAATTCCCTGGTTATAACTTTCGGTGACAAACATAGGAGAAAAAATCAAGTTTCGAGATTTTGAACCCTTGGGTTTTGGATCTATATTTATGAACAAGTTTATGACTACTATAAATGAAAAAGGAAAGAGAAAATTCCCTTAAAAAGGAAAAGAAATAGGATACAAAAATTCTCTCCACATGTAGCGTCCCTAGTCAAGTCCCCATTTTTTTAAGAGAAAATTTCAACTACAATTATACACTACTTTTAACCAAGTTGATTTTTCCAAGATTCTACCTAGAAGGAAGGTGTGTGTGAAGAGTTATATAAGTAAAGGAAATGATCCCCATTCATGCAATTAAGAAATCACAAAGAAGAGAAAATTTCATTACCTATTCCATCACAAGAACCTTATCCTTATTAATGTAACCAACTTGAATGAAGATCTCCTAGAGATCGCGACTCTTACTCCTCTCCTAGAGCCTACACACTCTAGATAAAATATTCTTCTATATTCCTTCAATGTCATTATTAAAGAATAAAAATAATATCATACATGGAACAGAAAAAAGAAAACACATGAAATTAAACTTGTTGTGTGTGGAGCCTAATTACCTTCCTAATTGTTTAGAAGTTTTTTTTTTAGTTGTGTTGGATCCCTGTTCCTAATGGGGTGACAACTCCACCCATTTAATCATTGTTAGGGGGGTATAGGTGGGGAAATGATGACCTTTATGAGCTCTCCCCTAGCATGGGTTTGGGGGCAGCGCTCGAGAAGCTAAAAATATATGAAAATTTGCCTTATAAAATATTATAATTTGTATTCAATCTGGTCATTCATTAGGTGGATGATCTGACAGTAGAAGTTATGTTAATCTATGTTTTTTTCCTTAGAAGGCAAAACTCATTTTATATGAGGGAATTGCATTATGATTGTGTATTAGTATTCTGAGCAAGAGAGAGATAGGAGGTTGTGTAAGAGCGAAGAGGAAATTATAGTGGATCTATTTTAGGTTGTATCTCTTCATTTTGCAGGATAATATAAAAGGAAAGATTTGATGTTTCTCCATGGACATAGATAAAATTGGGTGAACCATGTATATCTATGTCTCTACTGTTTTAGGCATTTTTGTATTTGTGTTTCTACAATATTTTTTGTATTTCATTCCTCCATTAATTAATTTCTAACAAAACATGGGGAAGGTTATTCATTACATTATATTAATACCACTTCCAAACATTCTTGGCTGAGGAACTTCTACAACTTTTGCCCTAGCCTTCTCCTAACCTATACTTAATGGTGTCCTAACATGCTTATACAAGTGTAACATAGATAAATTTTAAAAACATTCCCACATATCGCTTGCTCCTTTTTCTTCTATGCCTTGTGGATAGCTATGTTTAGAATATTCCCATTGTTTCTACATTGTTGTGATAAAAGAGTGTTGTTAGCCTCTATTCCTCCTAATTAAACTATTGGTGGGTGTTTCTATACCTAATTTTTTTTCTCCCAGAATAAAAAATGAACCGTGAAGCTACTAAAATCACTTTTTTTTAGTCTTCCAATAAGCACATCTTAACCCTTTTACTTTGAAAGGCTTCCTCTCTTTTATTAGACCCTATGGGATGGCTTCTTGGGATAACATCAATCTTTGGAATGTTATCGCAAATAGCTAATTATAAAAACACTTTAAAAATATATTTTTTAATATTTTAGAAGGAAAATAAAATTAGAATATTTTTCCAAATTAAAGAAAAAAAGGTGTTGCGATAAATAACACATTCGTAACTATATTATGTTTAAAATCATATTGTAAATATATAAATGCTTACAAATAAATATATTAGGTTTTGAGAAGAAAGACATGTGATCATGTTATAATCTTCATAGCTTCTTCATGGTACATGCGAAAAATCCGAAGACATGTTTTTCAGAAACCATTAGGATGGAGGAACCAATGAATGAGTGATACTAGTAATAAAAACTTTGCAACAGAAATATTTAAGAGGATTAATGGTCACATAGAGGGCACAAAAAATAAAGGCACCAAGTGAGAATGATTTCTAGTTTCCATAGAAACAAGTGGAATTGATTGTGTTTCACATCAAGAAGAAACATACATTCAAAATAAGTGTGAAGTTGAAGAACACTCAGTCTCTAGCATAGTGTTTAGACGGATTGGAAGAGATAATGGATATGATTAGAAATTGAAGAATGTTTGGGATAATGTTTGTATATGCCAATTGGATTGAATAGGACACAAATCCAACTATGAATGACATCCTCTGAACTATAGTGGCCAAAATAATATCCTTTCTACAATGGTTCAAAATGTGAATATTTTATTTTACTTTACAAACTATCATAGATTGGAGCAGCCTCTATGGAAATGTGTGGAGTTAACAAATTGTAGGGAGTAGTGGTTTTTGGTAATTTGATATAGAAATGCAACTCTTGGAAGAAAATAGTAATACCACTAATTACATACAATTGATAGGTGATTATTCTGATCCTTATACTCATTTACGATAGCAATACATTTCTCACCAAGGTAGTTGTCCAACAACTATAGCTATGGTGTCTATTGACTCTTCCCCAACAATTATCATTGTGCCAAGAGGTACATTCTACAACCTAGTATGTGGGATATGTGTAATTCCTTTTGCACTCTACCTAGACATGACAAGTGCTATATATAAAACAAGAATAAAATATTCTCTAAATAAATAAATAAAACTAATGTTGTTTATAATAAAAACAAAAATTTATAGACATATTATGTTATTTTTAATTAAAAGCATTAAAAAATATCACTGTCGACTTGATTGATATTACAAAAGAGTGTGAAGGAGTTGAAGTAAGAATATTTTACTTGGAACCATAAGTGTCATGCGGAAAGAGTTATTTTTGCGGACAAACCTAACCTCCCTAGGAGTCTAAGACTCTCTAGTGACAAA
>APFE030773816.1:6018-26701 GCA_000404065.3 Pinus taeda
GAGTTTGAGGAGTGGTAATTTCTTCCAATCCTTTACAAGATATGGTCAGATTCATTTCTTGATGCTCGATGTGATCTTTCACTTCTTGAACATTATTCTTCTTGATATGCCCTTCTATCCTAATAGTTTGAGGAGTGCTAATTCTGACCAATGAATTACAATATATGGTTGGATTCATTTCTTCTTTCTCGATGTGATATTTCACTTCTTGCACCTTTTTTTTCTTGATATGTCCTTCTATCTTGAGAGTTTGATGAGTGGTAATTCTTGCCAATGCTTTACAAAATATGGTTTGATTCATTTCTTCTTTCTCTAGGGTTGGGTCTTGGCATATATCCTCTTCTTTTGATGTTTCTTGATCCTTTTCTTCCTCCTCTTCATACTCTATGTAAAATAATTTCTTCTCAGCACACTTATGACCTTTAGTGCATTTGCTATCACAATTCTAACAAAGCCCTTTTTCTCTTTTTTCTTCCAATTGTTGTGGTGTAACCCTTGTAGGTTGTGGAAGGCTAGGAGAAACAACACTTCCATATTTATAGTTGTGAGGGGTAGACTTCCTTGTTGCCATAATTTTACCTTCCAATATGCAACAAAGCCCTTTTACTATTTCCAATTGTTGTGGTGTTGCTCTAAAGAAGGTGTTGCTCTTTGTATCCTCATAATGTGTTATCATTTCCTCCGTGAAAATTGACCATGTAACAAGTTGTTTACGAGAACAAAGCCCTTTATACCAAAAAAATGATCCGGTTCTAAATATGAAGATGCAATAAATACCTTTTGTAACAATGGTACACCATGTAGATCAAAATATTGCTCCATCTGAAGTACCCAATTTATCGGATCCTTGCTATCAAACTTCCTCATCTTTCTTTTTCTTGATTTTAGGAGCACAATATTGAAACGACTGTAACTCTGTAGCTTCAGATCTTTAAGTCCTGAAATTTCTACCTATAGTAGCCCTCTATGTCATCTTTCCAATGCCACCAGTCCGATCCAAATTGGATTCTCTAAGGAAGAGTTATGCCAAATATCCCACAGTGACCTGATTATAGACTAGTTCAGTAGAGCGAACTTGTACGATGTACCACGTGTCACTGTTTCGACCTTTGGCTCTAAAAAATATATACAAGAATCTAGAGTCCATCCTTTTTCTGTACGTTTTTATGAAATTTCAATCCGATGCTCAGAGAGAAAGTTATGACATTTTTCCCAAGGTCACCTGTTTAGAATGTAATTCAGGAGTCTGCAAAAAGACCAACTTTCTCAAATCATATATCTGCAAATATAGTGCGTAAAGCTCTGAAATTTGGACTTGAGGTTTAGTGTGAGTTTGTCTCAAATGGGTTTTTTTTTGCTTCTAAAAATCGTAGAAAAAAATTTATAGCGAAAATTCCACGATGACCTATTTGGAGTAGCAAAACCCTAGAATCCAAAGCTCTGATACCAAATGTTATGAAACTAGCTCACAAAAAGATAGAAAAGGTAGTTGAACGCCTTAGAATTCAGCCTCTTCGAGGGGGCAACCTCCTTTATATTACAAAAATGAACAATTCTTGGATGATACAAATGAAAATACCTCGTTTCTATATATAGGAGTCTAAGGGGTCATAATATAATCAGAGCCAACATAACAATAATAATGTAAAGGCATAATAATAACAATAGCGGGCTTCTATGGGGCACAATAGTAACAATATGGGCACTAAATGGGTACATCAATATAATAAGGGGGTTGTACTAATAAAAATAAGGGGTTACACTAGTAGTATAGGGGCCTAACAAAATTACAAAATACTGATACATGATTCTCTATTATTTATTCATCTTCCCCTGTAAAACAAGGAAGAATCTCTTCAAGTATTCTTGTGGCATTTGATTCAACTATTGTGGCAATTGAATAGGTGCATACCTATTCATCAAGAATGCAGGTGCTATCATGTTTGCTCCTGAATTTATTGAACTTTGATTACCAGCAGATGTGGAACTTGACTGACGAGTAAATGGAGTGTGAAGAGGTGGTAATTTTGTTATAGGTTCAGGCTGAATGACTATAGTAGGTACTGGCAAAGAAACAGACCCTAAAGACTATCCTTAATAGTTGGGTTCTTGAAATGAATTGAATGTAGAAGGTGAATCTCGGTCAATAAAAGATGAATGTGAAAGGCTACCTGGTGCAGACAGTGTAGGACTTGGTGTAAGCGGAGTTTTAGGCCTTCCAATCCTCTTGGAAACTAGCCTCTCAGGATCTGAAAGGGCTTGAACTTTCTTCTGTGAGGTATCTAACCTTGTATGGGGTCTCTTTGGAGCCAGAGTTATTTCTTTTGTTCCAAACAGCCAAATATTTCCTCCATATTGAAAATTTGGAGGAAAATATTGAAAACCTAGGGAAAAATGTTCTTGTCTTCTCTCCCCGGCAGCGGTGCCAATTAATGTTGTCTCTTAAGAAACCAATTTCTTGGCTGTATAGAAATAGTGCTTAAGACATTAATGTTTATATTGTTGTTAGGTGACATGAAAATATCATAATGCCATTTGATTGCTGAGCATAATTGATAAATGAATAAAGCTTGAATAAGTCATAGACAATATGTTGTTTTTCACATAATCTACTATCTGCGACACTTGGAGAAGTTAAAGATAATATGATGTCTTACACATAAACTACTATCTATAACTTAGAAGAATTGCATAGGTAGGAACTTCAAGTATAAGAGCGCTCTTTTAAGGGATTTTAACTTCATTTACATAAGCAAAGAAAGACCTGCAACTTCATTACCATACTTAAAGGAAGAAAACATTTGATGACACATAACAGAGAAGTCACAAAATCATACCCAATAATGTATGGACAACTTCTGATTCTTTCATTAATCAACAGTTGTATTAGGAATACAATGGCATAGTCTCTAGGTTCTCCAAAATTAGAACCATTTCTCTGTAAATTTTCCTCTTTTTATACATTATGAGACAGTTGGTAATCACCAAAAATGTCCAACTACTTAACTATTCTCCTAACTGTCTAAAGTAAAAGTTATTATAGAATATTACATAGAGGGTAAAGGACACCTCATTCTCAAGAAAAGAAAATAATAAGAAGTAACAAAATTTAGAAAACTGATGATGATTGTTCACTTTTCAGATCTGTGGCTTAGGTGCTGATAAAGTTTCTCTATAGATGCTTTGATAATGGTTAAACTATTTTAACACAACAAACTATATTTGACAAAACCCCATGTGTAGACTTGTGGGCCACATACATATCGGAAGTGTTGTGATTGGTCAAAACACTAAGAAACCCGACCAATCACCTTTCCTTTGGATTTTTAATCATTTTCCTCTAACTTTGGTTATTCTGTTGCATTTGCCTAAGCTGTACGCGATCACCGTCCGATCACCCCTTCAATGGACGGTCTGATCCCTCGAAACTCACAAAATTTTAAACCTGTTGTACAAAACCTTATCGAGTCCGTTTTTCCAACAACCCTTGGACTCCCATATGAACCCAATAAGAAATAAAACTACCAGTTAATGATCTATCGGGTCCGATTTTAAAGATAAAATCCAATTACCTTTCGACTTGATATCCATCGGATCCCGACCCTTTCAATGAATGGCTATGATTGGCCTAGACTTCAACGGATTAAACTGTATTTCATGCATCATTGCATCCGTGGAGGGGTATGTGAGTGACATTGTCAATTAACAGATGAAGCAGTGGCGGATGTGGAATGAACAACGTGGATCAGAAAGTTTCAGAAGGCCCACCACGGGGGTAAAGAATGTACGAGGGACTCAACAAGGTTGAACCCCCGCAGTAATTCTAGACGACACATCGTGGTCAACCATGCCAATGTCATGGTCAACTGTGGGGGTTGAGCTCGAATTAATCTTTGTGCTCGTTGCTTCCCTGCAGCACACTCTAATATACTTTTTAAGCTATCACTTGATCATGCTTTATCAACCTGTATGAACTTTAGAAAATGGGTCGGGCCCATTGTCTTTTTAATTTGTTTTTATAATTACAAACATAATATTTGATTATGTGTTTTTATTTATATTTTCTTTAAACTATTATCAATTAACCTTAAATGGACAATGGATGCTAAAACACTGGTAGAAGTGGAGGACGTGGAAATGGAGGTTGAAACCAAGGGTGTGGACCCTTTGACCAAGTTGCCCGCATATGTTCCTCCGCAGAAGGGAAAAGCAAGGGTGCCCAAAGACTTGGATGAGAGTAAAATATCTCTGCAGACTCCGTTGCTCCCCGAAAACATCCTTCTCAAAGGGTCGCACTTGGGGCGAGTGCCTGTACTGAAATTTGAAGACTGGGATCTTGCGGACCATGAGAAGATCCCACATTTGGCAACCACACAACTAATGCACCAAAAGAAAAACACACCGATTGGAGTCATAAAGTTGGAGCCACGCAAGTGGCTAAGAGGTGTAGAAAAGGCAAGACTATTAAACCTTCTCTGGGTGCCGAATTACCACAACACCCCAGTGACTATTTTTGTCATCAGACAGCTGCTCTGCTTAGTGCATGATGGGTGCTTGGCTCACTTGATTCACAAAATTACGCGGCTTCCTTGCAAAGGGGAGGACCCAACGAACATCTCAGAGGGTAAGAGTAATCATTTTTCCATCGTGGAGGTCATGAAGAAGAAGTTGAAGCTGGAGAAGAAGAAGAGAGGGTATGTGATTTCCAGCATCAACAACCCAGTGGTCAAAGTCACAATGTAGATATTGGCTAGAAAGGTTATGCGAAAGTGTTGCACGGATGAGGTGCCTGCGCTGGTGCTTTCACTTGCCATGCAATGGACAGAAGGGGTCCAGTTTAACTGTGCAAACTACTTATGTGGAGAGTTCCTTGAGAACTTACACGAGGCATAGGATCAGGGGAAGAATTTTCAATATGCATGGCTTCTGCTATCCATAGTGCTGGTGGCATGGGAATTTCCTAAGGATACCTAGTTCACAACGATCACGTAGGACCTTCTAGACGCAGCGAAGTACACTTCACTATGGGCAACTAGAGGTGTGCTAAGGAAAAGGGACAACAAGATATTCTGGGTGTTCATGGAGATGAACATCAGAATGGGGATTAATCACAAGCCATAGTTATCGCCCACAGTTTATAACAACTTGCAGAGCTTCACGAAGTTCAAGCATATTTCCACTACATGTACATCAGGGCACGGAAGGACCCTGCAAAGACATGGAACGAGCTACCATACCTAGCAACGGACGATGTAATATTCGCGGTCCTTGAGTCATGGCCGCCAGAGTGGCATGCTCCAGCCAACTCTGCGTCGAGGCAGAGAAGTCCATCGCATAGTGGAAAAGGATGAGGCAAAACTATGGATGACGCAATTGGCAGAGAAGCGTAGGAACGAAGCAACAGCAACTAAGGCCCAGGCGGCATGGGATGCTACAAAGGTGGCGGAAGAGTAGTAGAAGTTATTTGAGGAAGGCCGTGAGGGAGAAAAGTTGCCTTCGCTTGAATAGGAGACAGATACAGAGCAAGGTGGCGCGGACCCGCAGACAGTGTCCACCCAACCGAAATGACTGTGCGCAAGAGATCAGGTAGGGATGCGGAAGAAGTTGAAGGCTTCAAAGACTTCTTTCAACCCAATCATCCTCACTAAGGGGGATCTACACGGCATTAGGGAGACGGTGAGAGACGTCACTGTGGAGACCCTCCAGCAATTTGAAGAGGAACAACATATGGTGTTGGGGGCCCTCCAAGCATAGATACAGGAGTTTCACATGTGCACTCCATAGGCTGATACTGTGTCAACCAACCTTGCACTAGGCACAGCCATGGTCGAGGAAATGTTGTGCGCCTAGATGACTAACACTATAGTGCTGCTAGAGGGAGCACTCGTGATAGAAAATGAGGCTGGCAAGACTATGGTCAGCAAGTTGAATGGAATCAGGATAAATATGGTTGCACTCCCTCAGGAGACGCTCTATGCTTTGCAGGATGGAATTACTACAGAATTGCGAGCCAGGGAGGGTCGCGTACTCCAAGTAATGAGCGAGAAATGCATCAACATCGAATAGTTGAGCCTACAGCGCAGCGAGGTAGTGGCGGAGAATAGACAGCTAATGTAGTTGATCAAGGAAGCCTGCCAAATGGTCCCAGAGTTGGCCATCCAAGAAGAAGAACAAGTGGAAGTGCGCATATAGAAACTAGAAACAAGGGTGCACGAGGCAAAGGAAGAGATGGCCAAGGTTCAACTAGAGCTGAGCCTTCAGATAGTCGAACTACAACTGAAGGCGCAACCTTCAAATCCACAAAAGGTTAAGGAACAGTGCACTGTCACGATCATAACAACAATAGCAGAGGTCAACAGTGTAGTAAATGACTGCACAAAGTTTTTCAAGGAGTCGTTCAAGGTTCTCTCTACTCTGCAAGAGGACCCAAACATACAGCACCTAGAAATAGAGGCGCACGAGATAGAGCAACAGTACGACGAAGTAAAATGGACTGCACAGACAGTTGCCCTTACATAGAGGCTTGTGCGGATGTAGTAGGTCAAAGCGCTCAAGGAGCAACTGGATGCTACTCGACATAAGGAAACAGTTTTGAAGGCGTGCTTACAATCGTGAATTGATGAGGAATATGTCATTACAGCCTCCATTGAAGTGAAGCTTGCGTACATGAAAGGAACAAAGGAACAAGTTCAGGGCAATAGTTCAGCCACTACGGCCTCTGAACATTGCGTCTAGGAAGTACAACAGGTAGCTGCTCAGTGCGCTGCTAATTTTGCAGCGATCAAGGCAGAGTTGGGAGGTCTTCATGCAAAGATCTCTGCACCAATAGAGTGACTCGAGGGCGAGTCATGATGTTTGTGTTGGGGGCCTATTGGGTGCGGGATCACCCAAGGGAAGTTTCGGGGCTTAGAACCCAGATTTTGGTCACAAATTGTAACTTTGATGTAAACACACCAAATTTTGTGGGCGCAGAGTGCGTAGCTTGTAAAAGAGTCATAGGGTTGTTTGCCCTCAATTTTGTAATGTAATGTCGACTGTAGAGATCTATCCATGGTCCGCGGACCATGGGACTGTATAAGTAGAGCGAGGCTCTAAGTAGTTAAGACATCAAGCTAAGGATGAAGAGTTGAGTCATATCTGAAGTGTAAAGTCTAGTTTTGGGTTGTAGAGTAGGAGAAGGCTCTGTGGCTGAGTGCGCAGAGGCCTAGTAGTCCACAGCTGAGTGCGCAGGATAAGTCGAGTCTGTAACAATTGGAAGCATTAATAAAGAGATTTTTTATATCAATTATGTGTATTTGTTTCCTGTTTACTTCATTGAATATATTGGGTGTGATTTGCAAGTCTACTGTTTATATGATGCGCGAATATATATGACTATGTTGATTAAGTGAATGAAAAATAGAATATCTGTTTACGTGAAGCTAACTAACATATGTAAAAGGATAAATAAGATACATGGTCTAGTTTGGGGAAATAATGTAGATCACTCCCATAGCAGCGTAAAACCATCTCAGTCCCTGGTTAGGGTTGCGCAAAAGGCGATTATAACAGATCGCGAAGGTATTGAAGGTTAGAACAGTACGCGAAGTGACCTACGTGAAGGTAGGCATAGTTGGACTAAATCGACACCTTGGACATCTGAAGGGTGAAGAAACTTGGTTCTAGCATCCACCCATATTGCTTCGAGTGACACTTTAGTCTACGCTCCATGGGCTGATGTCGAAAGGACCAGTAGTGTAGGGATTTGTTTGGCTAAATAACTCCGAACCTGGGTCAGGAACCCTCAAGTCAACACCTTGGGAGTCCTCTAGGCCTATCTATACTTGTCATTATAAAAGGCCAGGTGAGTTTTTGAGTTTTAATTGAAGAGTTGTTTTAGAGTGAGTGGGAAAACTATAGTCAAAAGTTATGGTCTGAGCTCTTGGCCCTAGGTTATCTGAGAGAGGAGGAGGTCATGCTGTAGGTTGGAGGTGCAGTCTTCATTGTTGGGGTATACTTCCTTATACTCTTCATTTATGATTAATAGAATGATTATTCCTTCCAGTATATGCCATATGTCCATGATCTGTTTGTACATGTTTTTGAGATAATAAACACTCTGCAGAAGGCTTGTGTGCCTATTTGTTGGAGTATGCATGTAGATACTTTTCTTGTGATAGTTTAGAGTCAGATATTTGTGTAGGAGAAAGACTCTTAGCATCGAGACCAATAATCATCACTGGTATGTGAGGGATTCAAGTAATATCTTAAAAACCATCTTCAAGGATATCATGTATGAATGCTCTTGATGCATGTACTTTAAGGGATCTGATTGTTTAGATTGTTGACCATTGCACATTATAGTACAAAGACCATTTTGGGAAAGGTATAAGGAATTTACTGGGTGAAAATTAGCTATCTAGATTAGGTGAAATTCTCCCATAATAGATACGATATCAATAGCTATGAATAAAAGAAGAAGATATTAGTAAGAAACCGTTCCAAACTCGTTATGGGAATTATGAGTATGTGGTAGTGCATTTTGGATTATCCAATGCACCGGGTTTTTTTATGTGCTTAATCAAAAATGTTTTCCAGGAATATATGGATAAGTTTATTTTCTTGGATGATATTTTGGTGTATTCTAAGTCAAAGTAGGATTAGGAGAAACATCGAAGGTTGTTTTTGTAAGTTCTTGGGAAGAATTCATTATATGCTAAAATCAGTAAATGTTCTTTCTATTAGAAGATTATTGATTATTTAGGCCACACCATTTTGGAGGATGGGATAGTTGTGGACTTAGAAAATATTAGGTCTATCAAGAAATGACCAACACCAAAGAATTTTTCAAAAGTTAGGTCTTTTATAGGACTAGCTAGCTATTGCAGGAGGTTCATTTGAGGATTTTCTAGGATTTCTGACTGTATCACTTCATTTTAGTGGAAGGATATCAAGTTTGAAAGGACTTTTGAGTGTGTACTAAATATTACTTACTCAGATGAGGATTTCCTCATATGCATAGATTCAAGTAGAGAAGGTCTAGGGGGAGTTCTTATGTAGAATGGGCATGTTGTGTGTTATGAATCCAGGAAGCTAAAGGAACATAAAAATAGTTTCGTTTCACATGATTTGAATTATAAATTATAATTCATTCTCTCAAGATGTGGAGAAATTATCTTCGGGGTCGAATATTTGGTTTATAGATCAATCACTAGAGTTTGCGACATTTTTTTGAAAAACCAATTCTGAATGCTCGAGAAATTAGATGGTTGGAGTTCTTAAATGAGTATGACTTTGAAGTTAAATATATTAAATGAAACGAGAATAAGGTGGTATATTCTCTCAGTCAGAGAGTGCACCTAATGCATGTTGCATCAATAAGTGTATGTAAGACATATATATTAACTAGAGTTTTGGAAGCTAGGAACTGGAATTAGTAGTATTTAGGTATCAAGAATAGCTTGTAGAAAGTGGAAGAGAAACCAAGATATTTGGATTATGAGCTTGGGTAAAACTGAATTCCTATTTATAGATATAATGTGTCAAATCTGTAAGAGGTGAAAGAATTTATTTTGAAGGACATGTTGAGGGTGTCTTATGCAGGTCACTTGGGTTATCAAAAAACTATTATAGAAGTAAAAAAGACATAATTTTGGCCTAATGTTATAGAAATATTCGGGCACTGCAACCCCAATCACATATGTCCATAAAACAAGGGGTTCTAAACCCCTAAAAGTGTTGTTTCATACCCTAAAGCAACAAGGTCAACTGATTACATCATTTCCCAGAAGTTCTCCCTGAAAACTGCTTTGAACTGGTCAAAACTAGACCATACAGACTGCTCCATGCTGAGGGTGTGATGCATCTCACCTATTACACATAGAGGGTGTGATGCATACTGAAAATCCCTTCTATATGGTGCAATGAGTGAGAGCAGACAAATGGAAAAGGTAGTTTTCTAGGTGGAAACCCAAAGAATCTTCTAGAAACTACTCATCTGACACTTGCATCTCTGAATTCACCCAGGGATGAGTAAGATATCATGAAATCTCCAAGTGGAACCAAGAACTATTAGTGAATTGACACTAATCAAAACCCCAAAATCTGACTCACCCACCTGCAAATATCTATATATGGATCCCTCATCCTAGAGATCCAAAGGCTGGAATTTTGTATTTTGTAAGGAAGTGCCATTGGTTTCTCTGTGAAACATTGTATTGTTGGGTGATCTAGCTTTTGATGAGGTGAAGAGGGCATTCATGCTAGGAGGATGGTGTTGGATCAGACAGCTTGGTTGTAATCCTCTCTTCTACTACTCCTATCAATAAAGCTATTTGACTTTTCCTCCATATACTTGCATATCTCTGAATCTTGTATTTGTGTATGCATTGCGATATGTGATGAGTTTGTAAGGCTTATGATCTCGCATTCTCACATTTTCAAAGAGTTACTTATGTAAGGGATGCTCAGCATGACCCTTTTACAATGTTATGCTATCAATAAAATCGGTTTTATTAAAGTTTTGCTTAGTACTAGAGACTTTCCACTTACAAGGGTTTTCCTCGCTTTTGTGGTTATATGGCGCTTTTCATAAGGAGGCTCAACACTTGTAATATTTTTATCCGCGTGAAGCATGAAAAGGTAGGAATTCATATTGTTGGGAGTTTTGCTTTGATATCTTGTTTTATTGAAAACAAAAAGGCAATCTTAACTTCTAAGATTTGATTTTTTAGAAGGGTCCCCATTCATTAGTCTTATTGCTAATACTAATGAAAAAGGGGGGTTTTTGATGATCACAATAGAAAGCAAGCCATTTCATTATCTTGGATTTTATTGTCTATCATTTTAGTTTCTTGGAGGTTGCCGAAAGACAACCAATTTCCTCCGCACAAAGAAGGTTTACCCAAGGCAGTGTGATTTGCCTCACTATGGTCTACAAAGGATCCGGCACAAATTAAGGAGATGAATATTTTCTGGGTACTGATGGAGATGGATCTTTGGATGGTGGTTAATCAAGGGCCAAGGTTGTGCCCAACCTTGTTCAAACAATTGACAGCATACACAAAGTTCAAAGTTGACTTTCACAATGTGTTAATCCGTGCGCAAAAGGACCCAGAGCAAACATGGAATATGTTTCCTTATTTGGTGTTTGAGATGAATGTGCAAGAAGTTGTGGGGTATTGTCCAGCAGAGTGGTGCGAACCTATGAAGTTGGATGTGGGAACAAGCAAAGCCACGGAGATCTTTGCTATGCAGAAGCGGAAGGATGTCGCTCAAAAGGACGCGTGCACCTTAGCTGAATAGAAGAAGAAGAAAGCTGCTAAGGTAGCTGTAGAGAAGGAATGGATGGACAAAGAGTGTGCTGCTAAAGAGCAGGAAGAGAAAGAGTGGCAGGATACAGAGGCAAGTGGAAAGTCGACTTCGCATCACACTGATGAGCAAGAGCTGTCAGGGTAGGGAGGAGGCGGTGGTGAGCAGCAGAGCACTCCTTTCACTCTGAAGAGGCATAGGCAGCAGAAGACTAGTGGACAACGGAAAAATCAAGAGTTTGATAAGCAGAAACATATGGATCCCATGGTGCTAACAGAAGGCGATCACGATAAGATCAGAGACAAGATATGGGACACAACAATGGAGGTGCTGCAACAATTGAGCAACAATACATGCAAACTCCGAGGAGCATCCAAAAGAATCTACATGAGCTACAAATCTAGGAAAATAGGATTCAAGTTGGCATTAGGAAAATGAGCAGGGTGCAAGCGAGCCTGACGTTCGGAAGTTCCACAATGACGGAGATTGAACGGACTCTGGACCTCAGAGTCATTCCATTTCCAGAGGGGTCAATCTATGTAGAATTGGATGAGGATCGCATTGTGATCAACAAAGTGAAGAATATGGGACTAAATATCACCATGATGTTGCTCCAAACTCTCCATGCACTGCATCTGGGGGTCTCTGATGAGTTGAAGATCAGAGAACAATGCACACTCACCATCGTCAGTGAGTTTAAGGTAAAAAATAAACAACTATTCATCGAGAAAACTCAGGCGCTAAAGGAAAGGGACGAGTTGCATACACAACTTCATAACCTGGTAACAACGATCAAGCAGGCCTGCAAGTCAGTACTTGAAATAAACATACCATAGGATGTAGAGGCCTCACCCAAAGTGCGGAAATTGGCTGCTGCAGTATGTGCTTCAAAGGAGGAAGCCAGTAGGGTAACTTTCGATTTCCAGATGAAAATAGTAGAGTTGCAATTGAAGTTGGAGCCAACGACTCTGCCAGATGTTTGGGAGCAGTGAAAAGAAACAATAAAGGAGGGCATGAATACATTGGACACCACCGTCAATCAATGCTCCTCAATGTTTGATGCAGTGATGGAGTTATGGATAAATATGCAGGAGGACCTGAACCTATAGAAGCTCAACACAGATGTTCAAGAAACAGAGTGAAAGTATGATGAGTTTTGAGTGACTATGCACATATTGGCGCCAACATAACGCCTCACGAAGCTACAGGAGTGAAAATAGCTACTCACACAAGTGGAGGAATTGCAGAGGAAGGAGGCCTTGTTGAAGGCCAGGTTGCAGTCGTGGCTAGAGGAAGCTTTTCATCTTACTCTGTCACTTCAGGAGAACCTCAAAGGATTACAGCAAACCCAAAGGACAATACATTTAGTAGTGGAGAAATTGGTTGAAGAGGTATAGTAGGCAGCAACATAGAGCGCTACAGAGGTTGTAGTGATGCAAGTTGAGTTGCGTGGTCTTCATAGCAAGATCATGGTGCCAGTTGAGTGAATCGATGGTGAGTCACGGTCTTTGTGTTGGGGGCCTATTAGGATAGGGTCCCTAGGGTTGGTTTTGGGGTTCATTTTAACCCAATTTTGTAAAAGTTTTTGTAAAAAGAATGTAAATTCGTCACAATATGTGCATGTGAAGCACACAAATAGATATGAGACAAAAGGGTCTTAGCCCTTGGTTTTGGTTGGTTTTAAGATTCTCCCATGGTTCATGGACAATGGTATTGTATGAAGGAAAGTTATAAATAGTTGAGACATAGCGAGTCTTAGAGATAACATTTGATGGAGAATTGGGTACATTGAAAGGTTTTCATTGTCTAGGGCAATTATTAAGGCAGGAAGGCTCTGCTTCCTATGCTTAGGTGAAGAAGGGAAGGCCTCTGCAGCTGAGTGCACAGGAGGCATGGGTAGAGTTCAAACTAAGTGCATGGACCCCTGCAGCTGAGTGCACAGGGTAGAAGAGTCTGTAATCTAAACATTGAAGATCGATAAAGACAAGTTTTGAAGAATTACTGTGTATTTCTGCTGAATCTGTTTATGTTATATTATGTCAATTAGTAATACGTTTTTATGAAATAATGAATGAATGCTACGCGAAATTAATAAATCTATCTTACTGATGCATGATATGAATGGTTATGTTTTCTGACGACTTAAGTAGATATGGGTGAACTCAGATCTAGGGCAGTTTATTGATGTGCGAAAGTAGGTAAATCGTCTGTTTAAGGTCCACAAAGACTGATCGTGGACCTTCACAAAGGTCTAGAACCCATTTTAACTTAGTTAAAATAAAGAATCCATAGAAGAATACAGATCTACGCGAATGCATACCTGAGCCATTAGAGCCTAAGAATCATTTATCACTTATCCTTTATTGCAGAAACCTGGTTCTAGCAGCCCCTAATACTACTTCGGGTGAGATTGTAGCCTATGCTATGCAGGATTTTTCCGAAAGGGCCAGAAATTATGGTTTTGTTGGTTGGTGCAAACAACTCTAAACCTAGGTCAATGCCCCCTAAGCCAACACTCCTAGCACGTTACACATCTAGTGCGCTTCTGGCCAGGGCTGCATTTTTTTTATTTTGGAGGGAAAATCAAGGAATCTCAAGGTTTTCTTCTTCAAGACATGGTTTTAGCATTCTCAAACATGTAAGTGAAGTTTTCCACAGCCCTCTCATGCAATATTTCTTCTTCAAATGATCAGAATCATCTCCTAGGGTTTCTACACTACCCTTTTACTGCACTTTTGGAAAGTTATGGTTTTTTCTTGTCTTTAAGGGAAATCTCCTAAGATTTCTACACAAACACCCTTGAAAATAATAAATACACCCTCCCCAGCCTTTTTGTTCCTCAATTACTCCATTTTCCCATTTTTCCTAAAGAAACTAAGCTAGCGCTATGCTTCTACTATGCTTTTGGATTTTTCCTATGTTTTACATTTATTAACCCGTATCCCCTCTATTTCCTTCCCCAAATTACCCCTTCTTTTTCCCCTTTTTTCCTTCATCACTTCCTATCAAAAATATGGTTTCCAAGTAAAGAAAAACCATACCATGGACACTAAAAAGAAGAATTACCACAAGGGAGGAAAAGTCTCCAGATATGAGCCATCTCATATGTAGGAGATAAATGCCTCACAGTTCATCAAGAGTTGTTTTGAAACAAGAGGTTTTCTAGGGTTTTGTGAAAGAAAATAGGAAGTGGGTTGTCATACCAAATTGACTAGCCTCTTTGCTATAAATTTCAAGGGATACAAAGCCACAATAACAGGGAAAGACTTCATCATATCAGCAGATGCCATAACCTTAGCCACAAGTACCCCTAACCAAGGAGAGATTTGGTTTAAAGTGATGGATTTAGACATTGAAAACTACAAAGAATTCATGAAACCACATTACAAAGATGCTCCATCTCACATATTTCTTTTAAGGAAATTGTTGGATAGGTATGCTCCTTTGATGAAGGTGATCATGAAGTATTTGACTTCTGAAGGGAGGTTTTCTAGACTGTATCAATATCACATGAGGTTGTTGATGCACTTCACTTCTATCAAAGCATTGAACGTGCCCCATTAAATATCCAGAAGTTTAGTCAAGACGACTGAGAAGGTACAAAGAAAATGGAAAGATCACCAGGGAAGCCTATTTGATCATGGTTTGGTCAAAATAATTATTCTTCATTATCTTTCATAGGTTAATGTATCATGGGAAACATTTAGCCAATCAATTCCTTTTATGATTTCCATTAGTCAACCTAGCAGTGAAAGCACTCCATTGGCACCATCTAGGCCTGAAGAGGTTGGCTCATCAAGTAGGCCATCAATGACAAAGACTTACAGTCGAGGAAAAATACTAGTGTTTGAGCTTGAGAGAGCTGACATGCCTAGACCTAGAACTAAGGCTCAAATTAAATTGCAACCTAGGATGACTATCATTGAGGAAAGAGCCCAACCCAACACTATGATACCAAAGATGTTAGGTGGAGGAAATGATGCACCAGAGCATAATTAAGAGGAGGGACCTATTGAGTTTGACATGGCTAACCTACCCCAGCATGAGGAAAACAAATCAGTTGAAGACATAATCAGAGAGAAAGAGGAAAAAATCAGACAACTTAAATATGACTTGGCCAAAGAAAATTTCATCTTGTCATTTTTGCAGTAGGAGAATAGGCATCTCAAGGTAAAATTTTTGTTGCAAAGTAAGGCTAAGGGAGATCATGCTTCATCCATCAAAGTAGATTTGGTGGCAAAGAAGGATAAAGGAAAGGTAGTCATAGACATAGAAGAGCTAGAGGATAAAGAAGTCCAGGAGTAGCCAAGGAGGCCAAAAACAAGATCATCACCTAGACAAAAGGATCAATCACTTCCTTTTCAAATCGACCAAGACCTAGACGACATGATAGTAGTAGAGTTGGAGAAAGACAAGGAGTGGTTTCCCTCATCAGTACAAAAAGACCTTGTTAACCCTGTAGTAGCTGATATTGAGAAGGACAAAGAAAATTGTCTTGAGAGAATAAATGAGCACTTGGAGAAGCTCTAAACAGATCCACAAACCTTTAGAGACATATGGCTAGTCTTTACTACACCAAGAACTGGATTTCCAAAATTAGGGTCAGAAGCATGAAAAGGAGACTTAAGAAAACCCTAATCAAGCTAAAGAAGAGGAATAACTTAGATTTTCTTGTTGATGCATCTATAGCTATCTAGGGCATCACTCAAAGATGATAAATATGAAGTTTCAACAAATTTTGAAAAATTTTGGGCAATTTTGAATTTTGGGTCAATTCTAGCAATTTCAGTTGTACAAAAGCACAGAGCCCTGGCACTGTACTTTTCTTGAGAGCCTCTGAATGGCAAGTGGCTTACATGGTTGGGTGGATCTTGACCACTACAACACAAATATGTGCTTGGTTTTCCATGTCATCTCCTAATTTTGTCATAAAGGGTCAAAAGCATGTTGTTTTACACACTTCTACCACTATTTTCAAGTAGGGGTTGCGCTTTTGGGAGTACCTTTGGGAGATTGCATTTTAAGGTGGCTTGGAGGGGAATTTTGTTGGTTTAAAGGTTCTAATGTCTAGAGGGTATCTAGGGCTATCACCACTAGGTTTCAGTTCAGCTTAAAGATCAAGAAACGTCATCCAAAATGGCTCTACAACAAGGGAATTGTGCTTCTAATAATAAGCATTACATTTTTGATAAGGTCATTACAATTCTATGAAAGAGGCCAATTTTCGAATTTGTCTCGGTCAAAGTCAATTCCACTTGATGTAATTTATCCTCCAAAGAGTTTAAATGATGTAACTAAGTGTCATAGTGATGGTTAAAGTTTTCTCATGTAAATTTTATGGTTATTAATGCTTGTAAAGTCAACTAAGTTAGTTTTAGGCTAAATAGTGAGTTGGGTTCTAACCTCCCTAGTTTTAGGTATGGTTAGAGATTTTGATGTAAACAGTTCCTATGATGGTGGATTCGACCCCTAAGAGGGAGAATGTGTTTTTCATATATATGTATCCTAACCTAATTCAAATCAAGGGTTCAACATTTGACAGTGAGAAGCTTGGAGCTAATGTACATTTTGCAAGGATAATACAGGCAATTGCAGCTATTATCTTGCGATTCTTGTGGTATGATTATGTGACAGTGTTTTTGCTCTGTTTTATCATAAAATTGAATATACATTTCTCCTTACTACCATATATATGCTTTCTTGTGATCATCTCATAGGTGTTTAACATAATTCATAAGTCTTATGCTCTGGTCTGATGAGATTTTCATGTTATTTGTTCTTTCTTCTGATAAATGAATTCATAAGTTTATGCTCATTTTTATCCTTCCCTATTTCAACCCTATACCAGAATGACAACTCCAATTTGTCATTGATCAAACCTACCTTGCCCCATTGTATCTCTATAATTGATCTTTAGAAACCCTGACCTAGTTCCTAGGTCTATGATCCTAGTCCAATAAACCCTAAAATCAAACCCTGTTAAGCTAAATATCTAGCCTAAGATCTATTTTCCCTCCCAAACATTTTAATGGATGCGAGATTGCAATGAGAGAACTCTTTGATTTGGTAGGGCTAGCTACCGAATCCAAAGTTAGTTTGTGGTTACCTCCATCGGTCTCCTTTCTCAGCCTTGGGACACTTAGGAGTGCTAACAGGTTAAATTACGGTAAGTCTTTCGGGGAATGGAGCAGAAGAAGTTGTAACTCTATCAAAACCATGTTGATTGATTGCAACATTAGTTGGTTATGTATCATAAATAACTACAGTTGGAGGTTTTGCTAAGAAGTTGCTCCTCTATGCATGTTTCATTGTCTTCTAGTTCTAATTAGATCTGTCACCTTTGGGGAAGACAACTTGCCCAGATCTCAGATGTAGTTTGTTTCAATCAAGAAGATTTAGTTCATAATTAGAACTTTCAACAATTTGTACATACTATATAGGTTTGTTATTCGGATTAGGATTCAGCTGAGCTGGAAATTGTGGATGTATCGAGGTTAGGGGTTTGATGTTAATTGAAATGGATCTTGTAATGATGGTTGAGACTGGGGAAGATTTGTGATGGGCGGATTGATCGTTCCTACAAAGCACTACCAGTTTGATGCCGCATTGAGTTTTGCATAGATGAATTATTCCATTGCGAAGGATAGGGGTTATTACTTGCGTTCTACCAAGATGGGGTGGAGTATTGTTGATTTCGTCATATAGATCCAGGAAATGGTTGATTTTGCCAAGACAGTGCGACATAAGGCTAGGTTTTCCAAGTGGAGCTAAAAGATGGTGACCCTACCATGCATATCCATGAATTTTCTATTGAACATACTATCCTGAATAAAATAGAGATGGATCCTGCATCATACCTGAAGGATGGGCCTGCCATTATTGTCTTTATGCCATAAGATATGCTAGTTCTAGATCTTCCTCAGATTCTTTGAACATGGCCTTCAATCCTAGTAGTGGTGGACATCGGTATGTTGAATGATCTTTAGTGCAGAGAGCGCATGTTTCAACCTTATCCAGTGGACATTCCCTTTGGCTATTTTTTTTTTGGCAGTGTAGACACAATATGGACAAAGCTCATCCTGCTTTGGCTTGTTTATATTTGGCTTGCAAAACATCCAACTGTGTAGCTGTGTACCCAAAATGTCAGTTTTAGAATCTTCGAAAATATTACCAATTTTTGCTCGAATTGGAACTTTCTTCATTCGAGTAAGAGAATCCCTAATTCCATATCTGGCCTGCGTACTTTCTCATGAGCACCTAATACAAAGTGTAACAATATCATCATATTCTTCTTGGGAAATATCACCTTTCCCTATCAAATTAAGTGTTTCCATTCATTCATCTTTCATGCCTTTAATTAAAGCAGTTTTCAACACTTCCTTTGGTAAATTGGTATAAGGTGATCTATGTAGGTTGTACTAAAATCTCTCAACGTATTCTCTTAGGTTTCACTATTCTTTGTATTCATTTTAAAGATTTCATATTTTAAGTCCCTAGATCGACAATAATCCTGATATTTGATAAGATAAGAACTTTTCATTGCATCCTAGGAATCGATAGTACCTCATCCTAACCACATGAACCAATGTAAAGATTCCCCTTTCAAGGTAGAAGGAAACAATTTCAGCTTTTAGGGATCAATGGTGTAATCATACCCTCTACACAGAACATCGAACTCGAATAAGAATACATCAGGATCTTCTGAAGTCATCCCATGAAAAGTTGGCATACTTTGTAATGGGATGGCTTTCATCGGAGCATTAGCCAATGGATCAACTATAGAATATTCTATGGTCGAGGTTTGAGCTTATGACACATGGTCTGCCATTTGGTCGAAAATTCGCCAATAGTTTTCAGGGATTTCATGATCAGGAGGTATTATTTGAGCAGGGGGATTTTGGTTGATGTTCAACCCTCAAGAGGGCTTCACAACACTTCATAGATTAGAAATTTTAGATGCTTCTCTTTTAGCAGGTGTTGCAAGGGGTCCAAGTCTAGGGGTCTATGTATTTGTCTCAATATATCATAATTTTATTCCACTTGTTTCTCCCTCCCCTTCTTTAAAATTACAATAGTGCCCTTGATATATATTAGAAGCACTAAAGTGCCTGATAGATGTATCTTGAAAGCTTTGTTCAGATCCTTCAGTTTTGCTGTGAATCTCAGCATGAGTTGCAGTTGATGACTCTGCTACTCAAGGGGAAATGGTAGAGCCCTTCCCAAATATTGTTCAGGGACCTACTGACACTTGAGATCCAGATTTTTGAATGATTTTGTCTATAAGGGTTGATCTCCTAAGGCTAACCGAACCTTGGGTTGTTGGGGGTTTTGATAGAGAATTTTGTTCTATAGCTACCTGATTTCTATTCTTTTTCTTATTCATACACATTTACATACTTTAAATGTATCATCCAAAGGTGGGTGCTAGCACAAGCTCTTTACTTGGTGCATGCGTAGGTTCTTACCTCTCGTCTTCAATACCCGACCCTTCAAAGACACAATTTATCACTTTTTGACAACCTCCCTGAAAATGATGCCAAAATGTTGGGTACTAAGTTGTTCCTAAGGAATCAACTCACTCTTTTCTTCATTAATCTATAAACCTGAGGTTAATCTTTTTGTTGCAAGGTTTTTGGCACATTCTATGTAGGGATAACACTTTAAATTACAGGAGCATGTGTAAGACTACTACAAAGCAGAGGCTAAAGAAGAATGCTTGCGGAAGAGACTAAATCTTAGAAAAATCTCGAAAGTGGATGTTAAGTTCTATCAAACCACTATTCCTTATTACAAATTAAAGTGGATGTTAAGTTCTATCAAACTACTATTCGTTATTACAAATTAAAGCTTCGGAATATATAATGATTTTTAAAGGGAATTTACTAATTATTACTACAATTACTCAGAAGTGCTAATAATAAATGGGAAATCACTCGGTTACGAGGTAATTCTAGAATTTCACAAAGCTAAATCATTACATGGGAAAAACTCATTAAACCGAATAATAAACCTTAAACGTGCATATAACTAAATCACACAACTAATCATAAAATTTAGGAATTCGCACAATGGAGTCATAAATCTCACATCTTACACAAAGCATAGCAAGCGTTCAACATGAGAAGGAACAAATAGTAATAGTACAACAATCATTCAATGCAGAAAAGAACAATTAATAATATTACAAGGGAGACAACAACTGTTCCAGCGATTCGGCCCAAGGTCCCTGGAAGTAACTGCCTTAGAAAAACTCAATATAATAGATTAAAGTGGAATCCTCTTAATGCCAAAATGAGTTACATAAAAGTCTATAGAACCTTGAAGTAGTTATGTTGTTCACGTGATACAGTGAATGAAAAGTACTAATCATCTTCTCTCTTTTTAACTTAAGTTA